>JABCKO010007981.1:0-36121 GCA_018855915.1 Tephrocybe sp. NHM501043
CAGCGTCGCAGACCAGTGTGAGATCGCCCCCGTCATCAACGAACAAATCAATGGCACTTTGAATAGGCTTCCTGGGTAAGTCCCATGTAATTCGTTGCAATCGAACAGATAGTGATACATTGCTATTTCACAGCTGCAATCCCCTTCAATATGGCCCTGGTGATGCTACACCATATTCAGACTCCAATTGCCCCATTTAAACCTTTTCAATATCTACTATAGTTGTTTACCGTTTGGTGTGAAATAAATTGATCGTGCTTCGTGTTCGCAGTAACCATCTGGAGGCTTTAACCTACATGATTTTGAGAAACGAGTGTAACTTCGGTCCAAGAAACCCAACTTTGGAGTCTAACGCAGTAATGCAGATATTTTCGAGCATTCTGGGACACGTGTGTTGCCTCGCGCCGCCCTTCAATTTTGCGTTACGACAAGGGGACGGAAAATTCACTACATCTAGGTACAAGCCTCCCACATTGGAGGCTGCTGATTGGGTCCTTCCTGTCGAGGAGTGTACACCTACCACGTTAGGTCTTCGGTCAGAACTGTCATAGGCCAACACAAAGTAGCCACTGCATAAACAAAGTAGTAAAGACTGAAAACTTGAGATTGTTGGGACCAAGTCACTTGGTCATGGTTCACAATTACAAAGAGCGGTTTCAGAAAGGGAGGGTCACAATGTTTATGTCCCATCGAGAAACACCGAGTTCCAGGGAGTATCCCGATGCAGCTCTTCCATGGTCATGTCACACAATGAAAAGTTACATTTTTTCGAAGAAAAAAAAACTTTAAGGTACAAACGTATCCGTTCTTTAATCGTATAAGAAAATATAATCGCTTCATATCTCATGGCCCAAGTTCAAATGGGGCAATTCGAGGCCGAGTAGAGAGTAGCGTCACCTGGTCCAGCTTGGATTGGGTTACAGCTGGATCAGAAGGAGTTAGCTAATGTCAAGGGATTGGCCGAGGCAATCCGATTTACCCTGGGAGTCTAGAAAGGACGCCTTCGGTCTGTTCGTTGATGACGGGTGAGATCTTGCACTGGTTGCTAACAGCTGCCGATTTGATATTGAAGTATGGGCAGGCCTCAGCGACACCTGAGCGAAAGTAAACAACGACAAAACCCAGACACCGGTGAAAGAGACTAGCCGTTGATCGTCTGATCATTTGGATTGTTGCATTTGTCGATAGCGTTTTGCAATGTATCGATATCCCAACCGTTCTGGAAATCTCCATGCCACGAGTAGCCAGTAGGGTCGCTGACCATGGATTCGTCAAGTCGAACGCCTGATACTGTACCAGAAACTTACCCAGTGGCGTAGACAAATGGCCACTTGTCAACTGCAGGGTTCCACCTTGAAGAGAAGGCATGGACATCCCAGGTAACCTATCAGAAGTTCACAATCACAGGTACGAGTTATATAACCAGATAATACCTCATAGAAAAGCTTCATCAGGTAAACAGGGTGCGTCGGGGGGCAAGCACCATTGTCCAGGCCAGAAAGGTATGCTGTGTGTGACATATGGTCTGGACTATCGAGATTCTATTTCTCATGGTCGAGTTCAGACATCCCCTTGAAATCGTCGTAGATATTACGTACCACACCGTCCCAACACGCTGAAATGGAAAATACTGTGAACGAAAAATGAAGTTGAAGGAAGAATTAGAACAAACCTGGCATGTGGAGGCGAGCGTTGAACCCTTCATTGATGGCATAATTGAGAAAGGACTGTGGTTGTCTATGTTTAGGTTCACTGACCTGCTTCGCAATCGGTGGTCGGGAAACCATTGCCTATATCATTTTTTGAGTAGGCCAAGAGCAGGTTTGATATTGGCACTTACCATCGTAGCCGGGATTTGAAGTCGTGTAACGGAGACAGGACCAGTGTACAGCTCGCTCGCGAAGTTCAGCCTGAGTACCTAAACCAGGTGTATACCTAGATAAGGTAAACTCGCGTCCAAGGCGCTCAAAATCTGAACATACTTCTTGGAACGAGCCGTTGGGTTACCGGTCAGCATCTTGAAGCCGGGAGGGAACGCTTTTAGGCCTGCTCCACCGTTTGCTTTATCGCCGTTGCCACGGTTCTGGTAATAGACAAGGAGGCCTTGACACCAATATCAGCACATAACCGTCACATATGCGTAAGTCGTTAACCTCCGTCGCCAACCGGCTCAAAGAGCTTTGTCTTGGGGTCTTGGAAATACAGCTTTGGAAACCCTGAATATCATTCAATGCCGATGTCTGACTTCTTGATTTATCTGAGCAACATACAATAATTGGACAGGTCCTGTACGCCGGTCAGTATATATCAGGACGCGCTCGACAAATGTGTCGTCATCTTACCTGAGCGATCACGCAAGAGGTGCAATTGGAAGCGCGTAAAGAATTGAAGGTACTGTCACGGGCAAAGTCTAATGAAAGTCAGATAACCAGAGAGAAAGACTCTTAGTGGAAACCATACTGCTAGCTCCATGAACGGTCTAAAACCATGCTATCAATACATAGTCATAATGAGCGACCAAGTCACTCACATGGACGTGGTTTGAAGGGTTAGAGTTTGGGCTAACAACTGGGTCAACGCGCTCTATATTGCCAAGAAATGTTACGACGAGGAGAAGAGTGCAGGTATGAACGCGTGCGTACCTGATACAAGAGGCCCTGTGCAGGCGACGCGGAACCACGCTTTCGCAGACAAGGAAGACGCCAGAAATACAAGAGAAGATGTCAAAATAGGAGTGAACTTCATTTCGAGGTATCGAGGTCGAGCTGAGGTGTGAGGCCAACTCCCATTCGCTTTTATGCATTGACCTAACCACTAACATTAACATCGAATAAATAACAAGAGAAACTAAAAGCGAATGGAGAATAAGCATAAAACGCATGCAAGCTTGGAAGAACTGAATTTAACGCAGCGTGACTGGTTCACGAGGCCACTAAAAGCTGACAATCCTGGATCCTCCTTTCAAAAATTTCGCTGGTTTGCCCAGGAGGGGAAAATCATCACAGCTCGCGTCATTGTGAAAGCGTTTGTGAAACGTGTCCGTCGTCAGAAAAGTCTGTATGGGCATGTGCCCAATTGGAGGCATCCGCTTTGGGCAGTACAGACTGACCTTTCAAGTCGTCCCGGTTACATCATTGTGGGCCCGGGCCCGCGTTTCGTCCTTGAAATTTGCCTTTCGTGATCCATCCGAAAACCTGTGGTCTTTTGCACAGCAGAGGGGCTGTATGTCCCACGTGGAGTTCTCGGTCTTTGGCGCCACACATCCTGACAACAGCCAGAGTGACCTCCTCCCCTCGGGGAAGGTCACCCAGAAAAGTATTGCATCGAGATGTTAGGCGGTCATATGTCTGTAAATTGAAGGACGATTTCCCGATTTCCCGTATACCTGTCAACTCCCGACCCTCTTGAACCGACGATCAGCTCTAGATAGACAAGCAGACCTGATATAGAGCTTATCGAACTGCTTATGGTTAGATAAGCGTCTTCCGGAACGAAAGGCCACCGTGTGCCTCAAATTAGAATATGAGCAGGCCTTATGTTTGCTGCGTCACAACTGTATTCCATGAGGTTTGATGGCGCATCAGCATCCCCATAGTAAGATGTTCCAACTGGGATGTTATAATATGAATTATTTTGCAGATGATCCAGGTCGCGACTGATGTCTAGCCTTCAAAACTTGAGCTTGCTGCTCCTTGTGTTCGTTAAAACACTCTGGATGCCTCATGTTTAGTGTTGATCCGCGTCGTTCAAGTGAATTAGTTCTTACCTTCCATCAGTGCAACGGCATGTGCCAACTAAGACTGGTGACCCTCCTTGGCAACTCTCATGATATCCTCCACACTTTCAGGTGATACTGTATTGTAGGGTTGCAATCAAGCTATGCCAAGACCAACACCATTTTATGCGACTTGCCTGTTTCCGGGCCTGCCACCTGTTGATTTTCCTTGATGTTCTGTATCCCCTCGCTAATATATTTCAGATCCCGGAAGAGATCTTGTAGGCGGGCATCCTTTGCCATAGAGCGCTGTTCATGTTCCACAAGTGCCTCGTGCTCTTTGGCTTGGGACAATCGACATGTCTCCCGCGATTCCAGAAGCAGAAGCTTCAGTTTCTCTGCTGCCTTTAATGCAGTTGTCATTCGGGAACAGGTCTGACGATACGCAAGATAGACTATCTGCAGTGCTGTTAGAAACTCTAACGGTTTACTGGAATGAAAAGAACGTGGTCTAGTATATGTAAGAAAGAAACATCGATCGGCATCGGGCCGAATTGTATGACTTGTGGGTGGGTCAGAATTTATCGGAAGCCTCTAGGAATAGCAACGCACAACAACAGCAAGAAAAAGTTCGTGGTGTTGTGAGCGTTTCCCTCCTCCTCTTGCAATGTCGCCTATCTTGTCACGTTTCATTATCAGACCATTCCGAGGGACAGCCTTGCGCCCAGGATACTATATATCAAGGACGGTATCTCAAAAAGTGCATCGGCTTCCTCAAGCTGCTGGCGGTGGCGAGCATAATCCCAACGACTTTAGGCCACCATGGTTTTACACCGTGGTACGCATGCTTTCTTGGACAACAATACCAGGTATATACATTCAGCCGAGTTTGACGCATACATGCGCTCAAACGGTGTTACAGCAACTGTATTTTATGCAGTTTTCTTCTACGATTTCGGAGACCATGAGCACGTCTTCCAGGCGGTGTGTTATATCACAATTTTAGAATCGACGTCGCTGTTGCTAACTGAGCAACTTAGCCACGTAGATGGGCCGCGAAGAAAAAGGCAGAATTCCTTACACTGTCTCCTGAGGAGAAAACGATCATTGGCGAGGAACTCACCCCAGAACAAGCTAAATGATGCATCACTGTTACTTCATACCATCTTGGCTACCACTCAGCCGTGAACCTACACAGGTAGGGATGCCCGCCCAACTCTCAGATGCCTTGTTTGTGAACGCGCTGCTCCCAGGTATACTGTGCATTACGCCAGGGGAACAAGGTCATCCCCCCAGCTCTTCCCATTGGAGGAGGAACATTTTTCAGTGGCCATGGATAGAGCTTGCCATACCTGTACCTCATAACTCTGTCACGCCACTTTGTTGTGACATTTGCAGGCCTTTCAAACAGAGGTTCCTGGGCATATTCAAATTCTGTTTCATTTGTGCAACTCTCAACTACGTCGTGCGAAACTATTGCGATTACATTCTGCGGGCTTTGTTTTCAATGTCCACTCTGTCTAACTAGCTTCAAAAGGGATCAACTTGGCTATCTCTCTACGTCGTGTGACCATCCAGCTCATGATGTTTTGCAAATGCTGAACGTACAGTCCTAGGTTGCAGGCCGAGACCGCCTCTACTTTCTCCACTACATCCACCACCTAAATGGACAGTTTTCACTAGAAAACCCTCTTGGCTGTGGCGTTCTTCTGAACTTGCTCTGTACCAGGAGCAACAAAGTAAGCAAAACTAAGAGCATTCTCGTCGGTGATGACTGTAAATGTCGCTCTTGGAAGAGCCCTAAAACAGCCATCGCCTCCCTATTAGTTGAATCTAGGTCGCGCTGTTATCCTGCCGCCAACTACTTACGAAAAGGTATATCGCACGGCCGGGATGTCGACGAGTTCCGCGAAATGCTTATGAAGGCGTGCGAGAGTGAACAATGAACCTTGACTTAGAGGAAATACGGAACGAATTTAAAGACAGTCATGAGAAAATCGCGAGGCTTGGAAGTCCTCCTGTGGTAAACGGGTACCGCTGGTTCTTAATGAGATGACTTCAAAGGTTGAACCCCTTTATAAGACGAATACGTGTCATGTCTCTTCTTGTGAGGGTACGGATTTTGCCGTTGTTGGTTTTCTATCTATAAATAATCACGTCCTGGCTTCCTCCAAATTAATTGGCACCCGTTTATCTATGAGCTACAGTTCCTCGACAGTTCTACGTCGCGTCTCCGTGCCGCCAGAAAAAGTACGAGGATGGGGAACCTCACTTCCCTCACCTGGACCGACTCCTCTAATCACCTGCATGGAATATGCTCTAGTGGCCATAATACCAGATGCTTCAGGCTCTGGTTGACATACTTTCGCGTCTCAAATAAAAAAATATTCTATAGCTGGTTTATATTTTTGCGATGTTTTTTTTATTTCTTGGGGACAAAGAAATGCAGTTTTATCAACGGTGTGTGTTTCTTCAACTTGTACGCTTCAGGTTGAGATTGAATCTTGAAGATTTATCAAATTTGTGTAGGAAGTGGAGAGACATAGCGATACTGTATGCTGTGCAAAAGAAGTTAGGACTATAGCAGAGTCTCAAAGCATGTGTCGCATGATGAGCGTGTCTTGAACGGCCATGTCGTTTCCATTCTTTACTCTCCACCGCGAGGCCGACTACACCTTGTCCACGTAAGTCTGGATGAGTTACTTCTACACCCCCTTGCACCACGGGCACGCTTGACATGGATCTCGAACTTCTAGGTACTAAATCAGTCGACAAGGAGAAATAGACATACCCGAATCTTTCCAATGCTCTCCTTAGAGTCAGGCCGATGTATATGCATCTAGCTATATGCTTCTCTCATTGCACCATCGTACCATATTGTACACAGACCCTGTGACGAATTTTATAGACGTGCGAATAAGAGGTTTCATTTTGGAAGCTCTTCTTTCTCCAAGAGCACCACACCCTTACTCGCCTCTTCCTCAGATCTACCATATATAAGCCCGACAATGTCTCTTGAATCCGCAGAAAGTACACCCGACTTCGTCACCCCCGAGCCATCTCCCTCAACTGAGGATCATAAAGACGTCTTTCCCAACCCGTTCCACTCGCCTGTAACGAACTATAGCGACCCCACCAACCTCTTTGCGATGCCCGATTTGTCCACGGAGGTAGACCATAAGCCACAAGATGTCTTTGTGCACCCTTTCCATTCGAAGGCGGTCGCAGAGGAGCTCATCGCGACTGCTCGTGCACTGGTGTATCCCCGCGGCAAGGGCATCTACGCCACTGACGAAACGGCTGACGCCATAGGGGCAGTGCTCCACGCTGCTGCCGACGGCACGGGGAATCCGGTTTTGGGATCTGTCGAAGAGGAAAGGGACAAGAGAAGGAAGTGGCGTGAGGCGGCGTACAATGCAATCTCTAGCGGTTAGTAGATCTCATGCCTTACTTTAATATCAACCCTGCATCTACCGAAAACTATGTATCTTAATATATTTCAGATTACATCTCCGGCGTCATCCTCCACTCTGAGACACTCCTATCCTTCCAACTTGCACCTCTCCTGTCCTCCAAGGGCATAATCCCCGGCGTGCGCGCGAACGGCGAGCTGCGCCCGCTCCCAAACTACCGCGACGAGTTCATCGTCCAAGGGCTAGACGATCTCTTCCCGACGCTGCAAGCCGCACGCATCGCGGGGGCGCGTTTCTCCAAATGGCGCGTCCCGATTGCGTGTACGAGTGCGGAACGAGGTCTGCCCTCGGAGGCGGCGCTGGACGCGCACGCGGAGACCCTGGCGCAGTACGCGTCGGTGAGCCAGCAGGCGGGGCTGGTGCCCATCGTGGAACCGGACGTGGAGTTCGCAGAGGACGCAGATTTGGCAAGGAGTGTCTGGGTCCATGAGCAGGCGATTGCTAGGATTTACGAAAGGTGCAGGATTCATGGTGTTTTGTTGGAAGGTGCGGTGTTAATGTCAATTTCACTTCATCGCATTCTATTTTGTCATTTTTCCACTCTTACCACCCCCCTGCTTTCTTTTACTTGGTTAGAACTGACGTATGTAATACATTCGTCCACATCCAGGCTCTCTCATAAAACCCTCCTTCCCGCAGCCTGGGCTGAAGCACGCGTCGCGTGAGGGCACGACACCCGAAGATATTGCGTCCGCAACCACCACCACAATCTCTCGCTCAGTTCCAACTGCTGTTCCTGGCGTTCTTTTCCTCTCAGGTACGCGAAGTTTAATCTTCTTAGCAACGAGAGCCTACAGACAAGCTGTGTTACGGCTGGCTACGGTGGTCCGTAATCAGGACACCTCTCCTCCATGATCCTTGCGACGTTTTTCCGTCCGCCTTTTCCCGCACTTTTCCCTCACATTCAGAAGCTATTCAAGTCTTTCCGAACCGCCCTGGGACCTGGCTTCTGTCAAGTCTCCTCACCGACCCTTAGCGCGAGTCTCTTTCCCCGTATTTCAATTTTGCCTCACATCTTCTTTTTGTTCTTTCTTCTTTTTCTCACTTTTCTCACCGGAACCACGTTTATTAACCTTGTTTTCAACTTTCAATTTTTTGCGTGCTTCTTGCGCTGATAGGTGGCCTCCCGCCGGCAACCGCAACGTCCTACCTCAACGCGATAAACAAGCTCGTCAACGTAGCTAGTGCAGAGTCGCCTGTTGCGCGGCTGCAGCCTCTGACTTTCTCGTTTGGGAGGGCGTTGCAGGGGGATGCAGCGCGGTGCTGGGTGAGGGGGGATGAGGAGGGCATGAGGGAGGCATTTAGGAAGTGGGCAAGGGAGTGTTGGTTGGCGACTCAGGGCAAGTTATAAATTGTGAGTATACAATTCTTTGGTTCCGCGGCTTTTTTTTTCCCGATGTTCTGATTTTGACACTTTGCAAGGAGATGTCGGGTTTGACAGTATCTGTGTCGGAATGTAATCAGTGTACTTCATGAGCTTGAAATCAACTCTTGTTTCGATATCTTGAGGACCGTCAATTCTCAATCCCAGTCCATTACGCAGGTTATCCGCATCGAGGTAAAGTTAACATCAACCACTATCATATGTATGTATGACAAGGTGCTCTGCTGCAGGTTTGTTATCATACAAGCTGTAATTGATAACGATTTCCTGGCCCTGCATGGCTCTCTCGACCCTTTCCCGACCCTATGCATCAGTATCTCACTGACTGACAGGGTACAAACAGGGTCATCATATAAGCACGCAACATCATTTAAGTTGTACATAGACGAAACCCCGGACTCCACAACCCACTATGAATACATATCAGTTTTACACAGGTTCTAACGTTAGCGCTCCACCGGCATCGTTTAGGCGAGACGCACGTTCTACTTGAATCAATTTAGAGAAGAGAAGAGAGCCTGGGAGGATGTGCTTGGGAATGAATTGGTGGTGATATAGTGATAGATGAAGAAGATGGAGAGATAGATGGATGCATGGCGTGCCGACAGCCTGGGATGGGGAATTCGGAATGGATATTGGTACCGACAATCGCGAACGCGTCCTTGATTTGTACGGGTTCTCAACCACTTCATCACATTTCTGTAACTTGGATGGACCCCGGGTGTCGTGGGCCTCGAGGGACGCGCACTACATAGATATCACTGATATCGAGGGACGCGCGCTGATGAGTATTTTGCATGAGCACGCGTTGATGAACTCTGAACTTTTTTTTCTATCCATGACTCGGGTTCTGGTTCTACATATCAGGTTTCTATTTGTTGTATTGGGACGTGGGTGGCGGGAAAAAGATTTAGGCCTGCAGGTCCATGATAGGAGTGCTATGGAAAGAGTTAGGGGCAGCCCCGATCATGGAGCCAGACGCTCGATCTTCCATTCGGGATCGTCGTCCGACGACCCTTCGACTCGCAGGTATCGGATGCGATCGTGCAACCGGGAGGGTTTGCCAATCCAGAACTCGACTTCGCTGTGTGGTTCAATCCGTGCATTAGCAGAATAACTAACCTAGGACAAGGATAAAGGACGAACTTGGGCACGACCCTCCACCCGCCCCAGAACTCAGGCAATGGCACGTCCTGCCCGAATTTCTGCTCCAGCTTCTTCAGACGTTCACGGACCTCACCTTCCCCAACGACACTGCTCTGCTTGCTCGCCCAAGCGCCCATTTGGCTTTCTACGGGTCTCGAGTGGAAATACTCGCTACTTTCCTCCACGCTGACTTTCTCCACCCTCCCTACGACCCTCACGCTGCGGTGCACCTCCCTCCAATAAAACACGAGCGCGGCATGCGGGTTCGCGAGGAGCTCGTGGGACTTGCGTGAGGTGTAGTTGGTGAAAAAGACGAAGCCGCGGTGGTCGAGCTCTTTGAAGAGGACCATGCGGGCGGAGGGGATCCCCGAGGCTGTGGCGGTGGAGAGGGACATGGCTTCTGGTTCTTCGACTTTGCCCTCTACAGCCTGTTTGAACCATGCGCGGAACTGGTCGATCGGGGAGGGGGCGACAGAGGAGGGGGAGAGACCCTCCTTGGTGATGTATTGGTGGTGGGGGAGGACTTTGAGCTGGTCGTCGTGGATCTCGATGTCCATTGCTGTGGATGAGTAGGGACGATGAAATCGGACGAGTCTGAGACAGGTGCTGAGAGGATGTCTGACTCGAGTGATGATGGCGGGAGTCAAGAGCATCGCTCTCTCGGAGCACACTTGAGCAGACGCGTGAGGTCATTGCGCGCGATATCATTTCTGAATTTTCAATCCTGAATTCATGGTATGCACAACCTTTTCTCATTTACAGGAACCCCACCTGCACACGGACTATCTGGGCTGTGCAGGCTGATGAAGTAGTGCCCCTTGCCTGGGCTGGGCATCTCCGGAACTCGATAATCACAGAGTGCAAGTATAGAAATAGAAATCTTCTATTCTTAAGAGTTGTAGTACTGTTTATGGTGCACACGATATGGACAAACCCACAAGCATGTCGTAAAGAGTAGCAATTGCAGGTGCCTCAGAAGCGAAAGATCGCGTACCTGGCGCAATGCCGAAAGTGTCGCGATCCAGATATCAACAATCACGCATGTCGCTGCCCCGGGGACATGGGAGCGACCGTGCCACTCCATGTGCATGCAGTCGAGCGCGCGCAGTGGTGGGCGGCGAAGCCAATGGCCTTGTTCGGTAAGAACGAGCCCCAAAATGCAGTCGGAAGCAATGGCGTGAATGGATCAAAGGAGATTCTGTGGAAATTCACAGAACCTGGCCCAGCGGGGTAACCCATGGGTTTTGCCGAGAGATCGATCAATGTCCAATTCTCCTACAGGATAAGCCAATAACCCGTGCCTGTCGTTCTCTCCTTTACTTCCTCTTCCCTCTCCGCGCCCAGGCGCATACACCACCCACCATGATGCACTCCATCAACGACCTCACCACCTTTTGCAGAAAGACCACCGGCGATGTCCCTGCGAAGCTTGTGGTGTGTTCTCCAGCCTTCTCTCACCTCATTCACCCTCACACACCGACAGGGGGCCTCAACGACTGTCGTGGGCTCAAAAATGTATCTCTTTGTGAGCAATAGCCCCGTTTCTGTCCCGATGCATGTGCTGACAACCAGCAGGGCGGCAGGCTCGTCACTGAGCGCAAAATGGTGTCCGATCTCTACGTGTTCGACATGGACACCTTTAACTGGGAAAAGATCCCAATATCAAACGATGACGACGTTCCCCGTGCACGGTACTTTCACAGTGCAGATACCTGTGAGCAAATATATATATTTTCCCCCCGAATAACACGCCCTCAACACTAAGCACAGGGAACAACAAACTCATCATTTTTGGCGGAATGAGCAACCAGCCCGAGTCACCCAACCCAGAAGAGCTCTGCGTCCTCAACGACGTCCGCTTCTTCGACATCTCCACCCGCCGCTGGCTCCCCGCGCCCCAAGGCAGCCCAGCAATTTCTGCCGACCTCCCCCGCGCACGCTACGCCCATCTCTCCTCCGTCACCTCAGACCGCCTCTTCATCATCGGCGGCCAGGACTTCAACAACACCTGGCTCGACGACGTCTGCGTCTACGACCTCGTCGCCCGCTCATGGGTACTCCGCCGCGACTACCCTAGGCACTGTGGAACATACCGCAGCGTCGCAGTCGCGTCGAACTCCGTCGTGAGATTCCCCATGGACGAGACACGTACGAAGCAGGAGGCGGCGACACTAGGCCCGCCTGGACAGCGTCTTGGTGCGGATAGGACACCGACGGCGAACGCGGAATTCACACCGAGCGAATCACTCATACATCAGCCATATTCCGCGTCACCCAACGGAGAGTACCCAAGCGATATATTCCTATACAGTAACTATAACGTACGTCCTCTCCTCCTCTCCTCTCCTCTTACCCCTTCCTCACCACAATCCCACCAGTTCACCGACGTCAAGCGCGAGCTCGAAGTCTTCTCCCCCCTCCCCTCGCATGACTTCTCCATCCAAGACAAATCTACCTCCATGGCCGGCGCCACATTCCCCCCAGGCCTGCGCTTCCCCACCGGTGCCCTCCTCGGCACGCATCTCATCATCGCTGGCACCTACCTTGCGCACTCCTACCAGTCCTTCTCCATCTGGGTCCTCGACCTCACCACGATGGCGTGGACGCGCATCGACCCCGGCAAGGCCGTCGAGACCGGCTCCTGGTTCCGCGGCTCCCTCTACGCGGACGCGAACCGCTTCGTCATCTTTGGCAACAGGAACGGCAACCTCGTAGACGATTACAATCGCCGCCTCCTCTCGTGGGACCATGTAGCCGTTGTGGACCTCGAGGCATTTGGCGTGTACGGGCCGCCGAGGCTAAAGCTTGATTTGCCAATGCAGGAGCTCGGCCTGGCGGCGCTCGAGGAGAGGACTGCAGCCGATTTTGATATGATATGTGAAGATGGGAGGAGGATACCGTGCTCGAGGAGGATATTGGAGGAGAGGTGGCCGTGGTTCCTGGAGCAGCGGAAGCTCTTCACAGCCAAAGTCAACCACGCGTTGACGCAACTGCCCACGTCGCCAGCACACCTCCCGCTACCTGACGTACCTGGGAATGCGTCGAGTGAAGACCTCAGAGTTGACCCTCGGCTTACCTCCCGAGCCCTGGAGCTCGCAGAGCCGTATCCGATCGTCCTTGCGCTGATGCAGTACTTCTATACCACGGCTCTGGTGACGCCACTGCAGCATGCCCCCGCCGTGCTGAGCCAGCTGCTCTTACTCTCGACGAATTACGGCCTCACGCATTTGCAGGGATTGATCAGGCATGCGATGCATCGAGCCTTGTCCAATTCCACCAGTGTAGGCGTGTATGAGGTTGCGACGCTTTGCAGTTGCAGAAGCCTCCAAATTCGGTCAGTACCCTCCCTATTTTTCCAATCTAGTTCACGCGTATATCTAATGCTCTACTTCCAATTCATCAACAGTGCACTTAAGACCGTCATGGTACGTATTCCCATCGCCTCTTATGCTAAATTGGCTAATCCTCTTTCTCTTTTTTTTTTTTTAGCAATACACACAAAAACGCCCTTCCCGCAACCGCGACAGGGATAACAACAGCAACAACAAGCCAGGCAGTAGTGGTGGGGGCGGTGGGGGGCCGTCGAACGGGCCTGGTGGAGGAGGAGGCGGATCCGGCTCCAACGATGCGCAGCATCTTTCCCGCCCACGTGGAACCTCCGATGCTCGGTGGCGCACGATGGGCTCCGGTGGTGGGAGTGACGTGAATTCGGGATATAGTGAGTGTCTCACCAGTTTTTCTGAGCCGAAGCCAGGGGTGCGGGTCCCGGCGAGGGTCACAATGGACGAGGGCTGATTTATCTTAAAAAATTTTGTGTTTGCAGATACGCGCGCCGTGGGTATTGTGGTCAATAATGCCAATATTGTGGAGAGCCAGAATACAAGGGGCGGCCGTGGTGGCGTCTTGAGTCCAAGCTTGCGTCCGAGCACAAGCTCAGGGCCTGGTCCGACTCCGGTGAGCCCTCTGGCGCCCGGAGCAACGGTCGGAGCTCCACCGCCTATTGCGAGGTGGCGCAGCGATCCTGCTTTGAACAATATGAGGCGTAGTACGTTTCGCTTTAACTTATCTCTCTGAGGTGATAGGGGCTAACGAGGTTCGACGGTAGATACTCTACCGGGATTGGCACATGCGCCCGTGGTAAGCGCGGCTCCTCGGCCTAGCACCGGCGACCCCAAAACGACCCCAAGGCTCACTGTTGTCAGCGAGCCCAAGGGCACAAGCTCCAGTTCCACCTCCAGCGACGCCAAGAACGCCGACACGGCGGATTTGAATTACCTTGCAGATCTAATGGGTGTTCCGAGTACGGAGGAACTGCAGACCCTTGTGGAGACGCGTGCAAGGAGCTCAAGCCTCAGCAGTAACAGCATCGTTTCTTTTGATAGCCCAACGAGCGAAGATGCGGCGTCCCCGGTCTATGCGATCGCTGGGGAGGGCGATAAGTCGAGAGAAGACCAGAATACGCCCGTGCCCTTCTTTTCAATCGGCGAGGAAGAGAGACAGCGGGATGTGGACACACCCACACCCGTACCTACTCTGTCCCCGGCCCAAGCTGCGGCATATGCGGATGAGGACCAGATCATGCCCCTCCCGAACCTCAGGCCGAGGAAGTCACAACGCCGCCCTCGAGCTGCGAGCATCGTATCCATCCATACGGAGGAGGAGATGCAGGAGCTCGTCGACTTTATGTCTGACTTTACTACGTCTGACATTGGCGGCTCCATCGCTAAGCCCTCTATGAACATGATCGAACGCGAAGATGTGCAAACGGGAGAACTTTCGCCCTCGATTATTACCTCCTCCCCCGATCTGGCATACCTCAGCCGCTCTAATCGTGCCTCCTTCTCTCCCTCAGTTGCCCCGTCTCTCTCCGCATCCGTCCTAACAGTGACAGACTCGGAGCACTCGGACAGCGTCTCAGACAAACACGATTCCATCGCCAGTGCCTATGCTCGATCTCGACCCCCCCGCATCTTCACCGACTCTATGCAGAGCATCCCACCCTCCCTTATATCCTCAACGTCCAACAGCTCCTTATCCAACGGTCGTTTCACATCCCCCTCCACACCACTCACATCCACCACCGACCTCATGTCCTCCCCAGCCGATCTTGGCATTATAGATGAGCATTACACATACAACAACGACGGTGCGATCGACTCGGATAACCCCGACCCCTTCAGCCCGCAACACATGAGCTTCTTCGCGCAGGACCATCCTGTGAAGAAGTGGCCCCAGCAGCGCTCGAATATCAACTGGACGCCGTCCCCACAGCCACCGCACATCGATATACCCCGTTCACATTCTACGCAATCTCTGACATCATTGGACACCTCTGCCTCGACAATCGTGGCGGAACCCATGTCTCCTCGCACGCCAGGTGGCAGCACTTTTGGTCGGTTGCTCGGTCGCAAGAAGGACGACACGCACGGATTAACGATGAAGGAGAAGGAGAAGGAGAAGAAGAAGAGAGAGCAGGAGAAAGTTAAAACGAGAGAGAAGGAGAAGCTGGAACAAGATAAGAAGCTGAAGGAGAAGAAGCCCAAGGAAACTCCCGAGGAGAGGAAGGCGCGTCTTGAGACCCTTCGAAAGGAGCGTCTGAAGAAAGCTCTCATGGCGGAACCGTCGATGATGGGTGGGATGATGGCGCTTGCTTAAGTCTGTTTTTAACAACTCTTTCACATTATCTACTATCGTTTCAATCCATGGACCGACCGGCGCTCTAATACTGAACGTACAGTACACTCCTTTATATCTCATTATCTGCGGATTTCCTTCGTTTTTTATTATTAAATATGCCTGTATTTGCCTGAGGTTGTCGATATGTTGTACGTGTCCAATAAAAAAGTACCCCCTGTCGTGTATATTTCAATCTTGCTTCCTTTCTTTTTGTGTTATGGGGCAAATGCTATTAACGGACATCGGAAAGGATCACATCTAGCAAAATAGGAGTCATGAACCCCACAAGTCTCGATTATCTACCTTCCGAACGAATTCAGTTTTAGGTCACGGATGATTGAAATAGGAAAACTGACCAAGATAAGGCAAGCGTTGATAAGGCCTCCAAGTATGTGTGGTCACTGGTTAGTTACTCCATGGTCTCCCCTGTGACTGACAAATTCCCCAGCCAGTCGTGCTTGCACTCCTCCCAGATGTCCGTGTAGATTGTAGTATGAAAAATAAGCCATCATGTCAAGAGAAGCGAGATATTAAAGTCGTAAGTCATTATTGTTGTTCGTTATATCTAGTCGTCGGAAGAAGTCAAGCCGTCAGCAAAGAAGAGTTGCCATCGTCAGTGTTCTCAGCTTCAAAATAAGTCCCAAATTGCAACGGCGGGAAGCTCAAGAGGCTCGTTCGTATCAGGAAGGGAAGCTGGAAGTATGGCTTGGCCAGCCGGGACCGCAGGATTAGGTTCTGGTGATTGGTGCTCTAGCTCGGCAACGGGGTGTTCTGGGTCCGCCACGGCCTGTTCCGGCTGAGTAGCCGGTCGATCAGGTTCGCTGTTTGGGAAGATGTGATTGACTGGAAGATTGTGAGCAACTTGCCTTGGCTTTGGCGCAGGGAAGCAGGGCACTTACATTCTTTCGCGTGGGCTGAGAAAGACAGGTTCAATAAAAATCTTTTCAAGTCAAGACTAATATCGGCTTACAGTGATCATCTTGTCGTTCACACCTTCTCCCATCTGGGCAATCTTTTCTGCTCATGACCGATTCTTCTAAAAAACCCTTCTGCCGCTCGCGAACCCACCACTCCTTGAGGCCCCATAGGAAGATTTCGGCTGCACAGAGGCGACATGTGTTGACCCGAGGGGCTTCTGGATCTGGGTCAAGACCAGGTGCCACATCGCCATGCATGTCAACAAAAAGTTCCTGTTCCATCAATGGCTTGAAACTTCTTGGCTGCGACTGTATATGGGTGATAATCTATAAAGGAGGCTAGTCAAGTGTATTATTTGTATAGAATCTAGCAACTTGCCTCTCGATATATATGACGTGGGGTCAGTCTCTGAGCGGTCAGGTAGTCCAGCATGATCTCCACCTCAACATTATTGCTATCGAAGCAATCGTAGACATCAGCAGATAAGATTAGGTCCCCTAAATCAGACAACCCATTAGGCTGTTGGGCGTGAAGAGGGAGAGCGATGCAACGATTTTGCACTCCTATGCCACAGAAATATATTTGACAGAAGTCACACTTCGTTGTTGTGGTAGGGGCACGCGTCGCAAGTAGGTTTTCACTAGACAATGACCATGAGTTAAATGAGCATATCTTCTGTATCAAATGATCATGAATTTACCAATTACCGCAATGCGCGTGTCCAGGTGGCACGCCGTCGTCAACGTGCCATGCATGATCGATGTCTGTGGTGGGATCTGGAATCGGTTGCGGACACCTCCATCCATAGGGATTCCCAGCAACACAATGAGGGCATGGGCGCATAAATTCTGTAGGTGCCTCTAAACTTGGTTCCGGTGACGGCTCCCGTGGAGGAGGGATCTGCGGGAGAATGAGTCAATTGACTCATAAGATTGAGATTAGGCATCTGTACGGACCCGCATTGATTGACCAATTTTGTATACCTCATCGGCTTGTTGACGTTCACGTTCTGAACGAGCCTTGTATGGAGCGGCGCGAATGATAGCATCGACAACAGACTGTAGAGCACGGAATGGGGTAACAACAGTAGATAGACCGCGGCACGCGGGGCAATTTGTCCCACCATTCTGTAGGATGATAAATCAGTACATTGGAAGACAAAGTCCAAGAACTGCATATGAATGGATGCGAAATCCAGCCAGGATCCAGGGTGATCTCATCGAAGCCACCAATACATGGCTATGGTTAACAAGTGGCGAAAGACTCACGCGGATCCAGAGCACGCAGCAACTGAGTACAAGAATATAGTCAGTACCATGGCTATGTTGGAAGATGTTGAGAATGCTTACCTGCCACAGAAGAAATGTTGGCATGGATTCACAAGAACTGGTCGGTAGACGAGCTCTGAACAGCATCCACACTCGAGTTCTCGAGCCAATTCGTCCGCAAGGGTAGAGCTAGTGATATGAGGAGCCACATCAGAGTCATCAATGCCTTCTCGTGCAGCTTCCTTGTCTTCCTTTATTCTCTTTCGACTAGCATCG
The DNA here is from genome assembly GCA_018855915.1 of Tephrocybe sp. NHM501043. Classification (NCBI taxonomy): domain Eukaryota; kingdom Fungi; phylum Basidiomycota; class Agaricomycetes; order Agaricales; family Lyophyllaceae; genus Tephrocybe; species Tephrocybe sp. NHM501043. The sequence continues at coordinate 17,857 of JABCKO010007981.1, forward strand.
CCCTCGCACCCCTCAAAGGATGATGAGGCCCTTCGCTTAAGAGAATTTGCAGAGACAGTGCCACGCGACGCCAGCGCGTTAAGGGCAGTATCGACGAGTGGGGCGGGCATCTGTCGTCCTTCTGGCTCGTTCATGGTGGATAGGAATGGAGTTAAGGTCGGTCACAAGTGGTTCCAGGGCAAGTGCCAAATTTGTAGCCGTTGTCTGTAATTGGACTCCCAATTTGGTAGTCATGATGATTGTGATCGATGATTATAACAGTCCTATTGTCCATTGCAGCTGTAGTATACTACCTATTTTACAAATACAGATATAATGTAATATATAACTACAGATCCAACGATAGCAATTTAAAAACCGGAAGGAGAAGAGGTAGCGAGCGTCAGGTTAGGAGGTGCGGGAGGGCTGACCCCAGCGATGTAACAAGCATTAACCAACCGCTCACGGAGAGCTTCATACCGATAACGTTGTTCTGCATTCAAAAATCAGTAATACTGCACTCTTGTCTTGACTCTCAAGAGCTTACCAGGACATGGCCATAAAGCCGTCAAGCTGTTAAACCTGAATCAAAACGTATTTAGAACGATACAAAAACCGGTCACATACTAGTCCAGAGCTGGTAGGAACGCTTTACAAACGTCCATAGCAACTGTCAGCGTATTGTCACACTCCCACAAACTCAGAGCACTTGACATAAGAACAATTAACGTGGGTTGTCGCCATCGACAACCTAGCCACACTCACCGAGATATCTGGCCCATGAACCAGAAAACGAAGAACGGCCGCCTGGCTAAAAGATTCTTTGAATTGCCAGTAATGGTATGAAGACCGCACATGAAGCGCTCCGCGACTGTCGCCTGATGAGTAACTGTTGAAAGAAGAAAAGCTCGTCAAAATTTGTCATCACCGGAAGAAGACTGTTTCCTACGCCATTCTTCAGCCTTGCTGCGATGGAATAACCCGCTGACGTTGCTAAAGAATGGTCAGACCGACTACTCGATTCGATGGAATCGTGGAATCATGACTTACGCCGAAACAAGGGGAATGTATCGTTGGAACTCATGCGAAATGCACATCCTTGTACTATGTACAAACCAGACCGCTTGATCAGTCGTTATACCCAAGTTTGGAATGAAAGACTTACTTGAAGATGTACTCTCTTGCCTGGAAGATGAACTGGCGCTCGATTCGACAAGTATGCTTGTTCAGCGCCGCCTCGAGGGCGTCAGCTTCCAACCATGTCTTGACCGCGAAGTGCGCTTTCGCGTCGTCTGATGCCCGCATATCACTGCGCATCCGCGTACAGCTATGCCATAGCAAGAAAGAACGATCGTGGAGAGCCCATATGGTATCCTTCGACGAGTGGTGGGACGATAAAGTCGGTGAATAGGCGATCGACTCTCCGGAAAACAAAAGGGCATACTGAGGACATTCAGCGAATCAAACGACGGATATAACCACAAGCAACCCACGTTTGATGGGTCCGATATGAATAAATTAAGAGCCCCGAAACGATGTGCTGTTGTGTAGGATACATGTCCTGCTGCAAGGATGATCGAGCTCCAGCATAAGCGCCGGCACGACTCCTTCCTGATATCTGCTTCGTTCCAGGTATTATTCCAAGCTGGGGTCAATGTCCAAAGCGGTGTCTGATCGCCACTTTCCTGCCAATGTGTGATGAGTGTCATTGAGCGGCAAGCGCAGCCCGTATCGCTAACAGGCTCTCGGAGAACCCTCGTGGGCGAGGAGGGCATATGGGGATTGAAGTCCTCGTCTGAGAACAACGGATTATTCCGTGAGGGATTGAGAACGGAGGGGACTGCGCCGGGAGAGAAGGTGGTGGTTTTTGGGTCGTCTGCGTCCACGAAAGTAAGGGAGAGACTGCGAATGATAGAATCTAGCATGATCATGGAGGAGTTGGACCTCTCGGAAGAGTGAAGGGGATGTGCACACACTTCGAACAAGGCAAGCAGCTGTATTCAAAAGGAAAGTTAGGGAAACTATAGTTGCACATATGAATTAGCTCGTACCCATGCAGCTTGAGCAAGCGTTTCGTCAATCCATCCAGCATTGAAACTGGCATCGAGGGCACTCTGAGCCTCATCTCTAAAACGAAGAGCACGCTCCCTTCCAGCACGGCCATTTCCGATCTCAGAGCTCTGCCAAAATGTAGACATGGCAAGTAGAGCCAAAACCAAACACGGCTGCATCCTCTCTCGCCTTACAGGGTCGAAATAGTTTGAGTTGAAAGTTGGGACATGGAAAAATGAGAACCAGTAATTGGAGGTGCTGAACAGGAAGCGGATATCTGACGTGATGCCATGTGCCGCTGATGCCCGTTGAGTAGCTGTCAGACTCTGTCGACAGCTGGAGTCGGGGGACATGTATAATGAGAGTAGAGACTCCCACCAGATTTTGCGGTTGAAGTTGACAGACGGTTCGCGAGAAACTCCAGAACAATCTTCTTCCTCGCTATTACTTTCGTCCAGCGAGGTGATGTAGCCATGTCCAGCTTCGACGCGAGAGAAGCGATCGACGGGTATTATAGCAGTTAAATCGAATGAGGTGTTGTATGCGGTAGGCACCTTGTCGACGAAAAGACTGGTGACTGACATATCATCAAGGGGGAGGAGATTGCTCCCACTGTAAACTTCAGGTGGCTTAGTTCCATAGAGAGGAGCAAAGTCAACTGGAGTGTTCAAGATATCACTCTCCACAGGCGATGGAAGCGCAAAGGGGCCTGGGACACCAATGATATCGGAAGCACCCCTGCTACTATGTCGAGACTCCGGAGGAGAAAGGTTTTCGGGCGTGGCTGTTCGTTGAGCAGTAGTAGGCGGGTCCCGACGGCGTCGGCGACGCACAGGTCCAACTTCCCCGTCCTCCTTGGCGTCCTTAGCCCCTCGTTGGCGAGCACCTGGAGTCTTGTCAGGACCACGACGCTTCGGGATGGGGTCGTAGTTGCATTCGCCACTCCCAGTGGCCCGTTTAGAACAGTTGTGGCACGCTGGTTTAGCACCATCACACCGAATCTTGCGCGCACGGCTGATATAAATTAAGTCCCATACCTCTTGAAATCAGGGATAACTCACCATTGCACGCAAGCTACATAGACTCTAGCGCGTGGTTTTCCTTGCGTCGTCGGCGGTTGATCTGGAGCCAGATCGATGCGAGGTTTCTCGCGTCGAGATTTTCGCTTCTGCCCGGCTGATAAAAGTTCAGCCGTGTCTCCTGAGTGCTCAGACCGAGCTTTCGAGGATGGTACTTGTTCTGGCAGACCTTGACCTTGAAATTGGTAATTGAAGGCCTCGAATGTGTCTCGTCGTTGGAGGTAATTGCCACCTGTAGCCGTCGCATCTTCTTTAGCGTGCTGCGGATCACGCGGTGCCTCTGGTGAAGAGTTATGAAAAGCTGAATGAGGAATGGCCAAGCTCGATGACGAGGCCTCGGTGCAGTGCCGCTCTGCGCTTATTTGATGGCCATAAAACGAGTCTGAGTCTTCGTAATTGAGTGAAGGCAAAGAGAATGGGTGTCTGTTATTCGATGACGAAAATGAGGCTCCAGAAGATGGGGAGAACGAGTCCTGGGCATAGGAATCGAGTTGAGCTCTCGAGGGCGCAGCATACATGGCGGAAAGTGAGTAGCAAAGGTCAGAAGCGCATATGGGGGAGGATTTGTGAGAATTAGCTGTCAGAAGTTGTTTATAGTCTCAGTCAATTCTAATAGACTTCCTTACTCGCTTTCCATGAAAGAACTGTTGACTTCTGTTTGTATGGCCACTGACCCACTCAAGCCGTCTTTCAAATGCGTTCTGAAATGCTCACAAGACAGTTCCTTAGCCTTTTTCCTGATCCCCTTGCCCCCATCCGTTCAAAGCCCCTTATTTTCCCTGAAATATCTCAGGAATGCGGGGTAAAACTCTGGACAACTTCAAAATGCATGTGGAATTTGATATGACCCCTGACACCTCCGGCTTCGGCTATTAATTCTCCGGAAGCAACAAAACCCGTGGGAGAGTCATCCACAAATGACGTTGTATCTACCCTGTTAAGAGCATTCTGTCGCTTCCGAAATCGCAAAGCTGGAATCTGTGGATAGAGCGACTAGGGGACTATTTCAAGCCTTTGAATGACACCTACTCTTGTTCTCGACTCAACCAGTGTTCTTTCGCATGTCGATCAAAGTTAACCGGAGATTCTTTTTAAACTCGGGATCTCCGATAAAAACAGACAGTGCTGCGCGCGAACTGAGATGGAATACAAAGTATCTGTGATGCTAACTGTCCATCAACACGAATAACTCTCTTCTACGTCGCTATCTCATATATTGCAACTCATTGTAGTAGAAAGATCAAAACACGTCGCGTGGCAACTTGCTGTCATTTGTGAGCCTATATCTTGAGACGTATTCTGTCAATGATGATATTTTGTTCCGTCTTTCCTTTACTTCTTCTTCTCTCCGGGCCAGCCTCGTCTCGATTTCTTTAACTTTCTCTGCGTCACTCTTGACTTTCCTTTCCGTGCTATCCAGCGCCGCTGTGTAATTTTGGATCATAATGTTCACCTTCGTCCCGATTCTATTGGCTCTTTTCATGTTCACGGGCATCCGCGCTGGACCCCTGCCTCCGCAACCACACCTTCACCGCCGGGCCTCCGCACTGTCTTCTGACCAAATCGAGAGCCTTGTACCCTTTACCCAATTCTCTCGAGCAGCCTATTGTGAACCTGAGAAAATCCAGGACTGGAAGTGCGGACGTACGTACAGCTTTGAATTTAAAATCGTCTTGCCAACCCAACTGAAAGACATTTCTCTCGACGATCCTTAGAAGCTTGTGATGCTCTTCCTGGATTTGAAACAACATTGACCGGTGGCGATGGTAACGCTGTACAATTCTGTGAGGTTCAGCCACTCGTGTTATAACTTATAACCATTTCTCAGCATTCATCTCTCATAGTCTTCGTTGGCCACTGGCCACAGGAAAATGCCGTGGTGGTGGCACATGAAGGAACCGACCCCCTCGAATTGTGAGTTTCCCCACACCGATCCGACACCACAAATCCGTAGATCAACCATAGCTAATATCATGCGTCAGGAAGTCGGTACTTACCGATCTGGAGGTGCTTCGAGGGCCATTAGACTCTGCTCTCTTCCCTGGTGTACCTGAGGGCGTTTCTGTTCACACAGGCTTTCGTGATCAGCACGCCATCAATTCGAAGGTGATCACTACGGAGGTTCAGCGGTTGTTGGATGAAAAGGTTGCCAACAAAGTCATCACAGTGAGAATTTTCGCCACAGTTTTGGCTTGATAACACACATTTCACCTAGACCGGGCACTCGCTAGGAGGCGCTCTTGCAATGTTGTCTGGGCTGTCACTCCGACTTCAACTCCCTGAAGATGTCTCAGTCTCCTCGACGACATTTGGTACACCTCGAATCGGCGATCAACAGTTCGCGGATTTTTTCGATTCAAAAGTCAGCGCATTTTATATCTGGAGCATCTTCCCCGTCTTCGTCTGATCACTTTCTATACTCAGGTGACAGATTTCAAGCGTGTTAATAACGATCATGTAGGTACACTCTTGTATTTGCTCCAGAGATTGTTAACACTCCTCAATAATCAGGATCTCGTGCCCATCATTCCAGGACGTCTCTTGGGCTTTGTCCACCCACAGGGTGAAATAGTGTGTTTCTGGTTGCATCCGTAACTTTCAGACATCACTCAACGCCCGATTCAGCATCTCCTTTCAAAAACTGAAGCAGTTGCATGCTCAGGTAACGAACACTTTTAGTGAAACTGGAAACCTCCAACAGAACACTGCCTTACTCTATATTAGGCCAGGACAATGCAGAGGACGCCGACTGTCAAATCGAAACGGTGTCGAATATCTTCGAGGGGAATGTGATCGATCACCTTGGTATGTTTTTGGGTACAACTGCTGTCAGAAACTTAACTGATACTGATTCTTTGAAAGGCCCCTATGAGGGCGGCATTTTCATAGGAACCTCCTTCTGCTTTTAGACGACGTCTAGTATCCCATGGGATCAATTCCACTCCTTATTATGTTTTACTTATATTTGGGGTATTTTCGTAATAATGGTTCTTAGGCGAATGATATCCTGGTGTCTGCAACTCGTAAATGTGGAGAGATTTGAGAAAATACTCAGGTTCAAATTTCAGGATGGTCTTTACTGTTGGCTGTATGCTCTTGATCCACGCGAAGGTTCACCGATGGAATCAGCTTACAGGCTCTGATACATACCGTGTTGCTAAAGGACGCTGAATGGGCCGTAACATGAGAGTCCGATTTAATTCGCAAGATCTTCGTCATCCAGGAAAATATTTTCAATGCATATCGTTCCCATATTTGATTGGACTGGAATAGATACAACATTTGAGGTATGAGTTTAGGATGCATCAGCATAGAGATGCTGGCCTTCGAACACTTGGTGGCGTTATTCCCAATCTAGTAACAAGCCCGGCTTTCAATTTACGGGCGCAGGCTTTCGATCGATATTCTCAGGGCTCTGACAGAAGTCTTAATCAGTTAATTGAAGGGGAAGGGGTTCCACTCTTCTGAGCGTCTGAGCGCAAAATATCAAGACAATGGAATAGGGGCTGGTTCTACTTCTGAGTCATGTTGGGGGCGAAATCAACACCATATGGCATTTCTTAAATGTGTACGATGGTTATGAATATGAGAATTATATCGTTGTCATCATGGATCATGGAGATAATCTAAGCATCATGCATCAAGTTTTACTATCTCTGCCTTGAAACGATCCCTGAACGAGGTGACAGAACCTCTATCAGCTACATTGAGTTTGGCGTATGCACCCTTGACCAAGAACGAGGGGTTAATCACTGTTGTAGAATTAACAACCTGTCTCGTGTCATCAAATTTGGGCAGGATTAGAAATCTAGGTGAACAAACCTTCGAAAATTGTTTCAATCGGCTCGGTAGGATTAGCACGTCAGGAGCGTTGTCATTTTCATCTGCTATTCTGAGATCATCCAAGTGCGTTATACTAAGATTGACCTCATGTGATACGTCCGAAGGAACTGGAAACAATGGGTAAAAACTGTGGTACCCAATCAATCCTTACAAGGGTGTATCATTTTGAAATTGCGCACCTGCGCTGTTGAAGGAGATGGCGACATGTATTGGCCATCAGGTCAGCCCCCGTATCATCACCAGAAGGAACAACTGAGTCGACCTCTGACCCTCGCTTGAGAAGCTCTTCTTTCCGAAGATGGTATAAAACATCTACACTGCTCATGCCAAACGTAATGTCGTTGATAGAGAAGCGAGCAGGGTTGGGTAAAAGGTGGATGCGCTATCATGATGTTCATCAGATGATAGCTTGAGATTCTGCGAGCAAGACTTACGGGATCTGAAGCTGTCAGTTCGGAGCCTAACTCACTCTGCGGATATACGGCTTGCCGGCTAACGAGATCCCTTATACTGGGCACCAAAATGGCTATACTGCCTGGTGACGAGTCCAAGTAGCTCCTCATAAGCTCGATGAAGAGGGATCGAAAGAGGGTGGTTGGAAGCATATCGGTTTCGCCATTTTTGATTTTCGGATGCTGAACGTCGATGAATGGGCCCAGCTGGTGGTACACGTGATCAGTAAAGCCTGCTTGAACGGGGGAAATATTGAAGAACTGACCAGGAGAACCACGGTGGGTTTTTCGGCTTTCAAAGCTTTGATAAGTGCACGCCAGGGCTTGTACAATAGATCGGCATTCGGGGTATAGGGCCCAGATGCAATATATACGGAGAATGGAGTGTCACGGGTTTCCATCTCGAACTTGACAGGCGACATTCCGAGAGATGACGGCGTGGGTCTGAGTGGAGGTATCTGGAGTGAAACCTTGAGAATAAATTGCTGTAGAATTCCTCTAGACTCACTGAAAGAATTTCTTTCACCAGGAACCATCCGCCTCCTCCGTTCTGTCCCTTTAGTGCGACAATAGATCCGGGGAAAAGCCCCATTCCGCCTGCCCCTTGGGCTCCACCACGAATCTTGAGTTCTACATCAAATCGGAGCGACACTCGTGAACCACGGTATGTGCGGGAAGTCTCGAGTGCAATAGTTGCTTCTGTGAGCTTCGGTAATGACGAATTGAAAGCATCCGTGTCCAAATCATGAACTACGCGTCCAATAACTATAATATCTCCCTGTTTGTTACCATTGTCAGTAAGCCTCATAAAAGGGCACTTCACGTACATCTGATGTAGATGTGGGGTCGCCAAGGTCGGCAACATTGTAATGTTCTTTGATCAATTCTGAAAATTCCTCTATTCGATCGTCTAGGGCTATGTGGAATGTAAGAAAAGGTGCTGATTAGATAAAAAAGAGGGTACCTTCACTCCTTTCCAAGATCTTTTCGTACATGTATCGATCTATGGGAACCGCATTATGACCCAATGGTAGAGACGGCGATGGGACGACACACATGAGCGAGACTTTCGCGAAGAGAGATCCATTGGTGGTCCTCTGAACGTAACATTACTGATGGCGCTGGGCCCAGCTACATCAAATCCGTCCTCAACCTTGACTTGCGTAGCGCTCGGCCGCTGTGCTGGAGCCGCAGGCTTAAGCATGCCACCTGGAAGCCGTGATCGGTTGACCATAGCAGTATTTGCGGTCGCCATTGTTCTGTGCTGCGGCCGTTTCGCGTTTTCCTTCGCGATGTCGCGTTGAATCTGCGCTTTGAGGGCGACGATGGAGTCCATCGTGAATTCAGATATTTCTGAACGCGTTGCAGATGGTCTGAAGTTGAGGGCTTCCCATTTGTACAGAAGAGTCTCTGCTGATAGATTGTATATCTGGCAAATTGAAGTGCCTAATGGCAGTGAATTCAAAATTGTTGGTTCTGGACATGACCACGTACATTCCTCCAGCAGCTTCTCGTCTGAGCCTGTCCTCTCTCCAAACACCCTCGTAACCTCCTCTCTAATAACCGCTGACATTACTTCGTTTGGAGAGTCGCGTTGAGGCCACGTTGAAGAGGAAAGAGAAACCACGAACGCGTCAAGTCACAAAATAGTTCACGTGGTATGTGACAATAGAATTTTAAATTGAAATAATTAAAAATCAATTCAAATTTGAATTGCTAAGGGGGAAAACAATTACATAAATTAGTCTTGAAACCTGGACAAGAGGGCAGTGTAATCCATATAATAGGGCGACAACGCCACTTCGCGAAGAATTGTAGCTATCGGCATTCTCTCTGCGCTATCACTGCTACTCTGAGCCCTCGGCCAGATCATGACAAGGTAATAATACACATGCAGATTCCAAGAGATGTCATAAACGTATAGTAATGGCCGTTTGTGTGATGCTTTGTCGCTGGTAATCGAGGCAGAAATCGATAAGATGCGGATGCGAGAGGCAAATAAGACGGTCAAAATCGACCGGTGCTGTAGTGTACGATATATGGCAGTGCATGAGAGAACACAGCAAGAATAATCAATCCTTGAGGGACTCGGCCGTCGCAGTTCGGTCTTGCGGCTCCTCAGCCGGCACATTGCTGTTCTGATCGTGTGCAAGGCCGCTTTCCTTGTTGACTGGACTCGTCGAATTGGTTGGCGAAACAGAAAGATTTTGGTGACCATTGTTGGAATGACCATTGCCAGGAGATGCGTGGGGGATGCTAAGAACGATGAGCTCAATATTTCGCCAACGGAGAACGTCACATCCAAACTTACTTTTCGGGATTGGGAATCGCCGTGCCTACTGTGTTCTGTGGCGCGACACCAGCCTTGGAAAGAGCGTAATCGCCAGAGTCGAAATATTTGCGATCCTGCATTACATCAGGCGATGACGATAGATATGCGCTATCTGAACGTACCTTCTGCATTTTCATGAGAATGTTCTTGTGCGTAGGAAGCTTCCCATACTTGGCAAAGAGTTGCTGTTCCTGCGGGTTGAGTTTCTAGAGGATCGATGGAATCAGGATCCGGCGTGAGGGACTCGACAATTGAAGGACGCTCAAAACTTACGCTAATATCAACCTTGTTACGCTGAGCCGGGAGCATGGTAGCCAAAGTAGCGGAGAGGAGGACGGACCGCTGAAGGATGAGGGTAGGGAGTTGACCTGTGAGTGATGATGACTTTGTAACGCTTGGAAGGATATTTATTTTTATCATCCCCACCCCTTTCGTTGCGGGGTTATAGCGGAGTCTCAAATGCACGGCGTCCCCCACAAAGCTCTAGCCTCCGTCACAAACAAGCCTCCTATAGTTTCCAACGGGACCGTAAAAATACGACTAGAGACATGCATATTCTATAATTGCACATCACGCCAGTGCTCATGGAGCAAAATGGTCGAGCTCCAACATCGTAAACGATGTCTCCTCTTCTTCAGCGCAAGGCACGTCACCTTTATGAGCCTCAACATTCCAAAATTCTTCATCGCTATCTTCCGTTGCGTCTAGAGTGTGTCTCAGCTGATGTGTGCTTTCGGCTTGCGAGGGCCATGTGATATTTAGGGTTGTACGTTGGTGAGAAAATGTTGTACCCGAAAAGCCAACCCTCGCCACTACGCCCACCGAATCCCCACTATTCTCGAATATTGAGTGGTTCGGTTCAAGTTCCATACGATTGCGGTCGCTGTGGCAAGTGCTATCGGATAAGAAGCCGAGTTCCAGGTCATCGTCAGAGGCAAATTCTTTTAGTGGTATAGCTTGTGATGCATCCTCTGTGGCAAAAATGTCCATATCATCGTCGTCTCGGCTGGTAATTGTGATGGAATGGTGTGGCCAATAATCAATTGAGTGGAGTTGCTCCATTGAGCGATCCCCATGAATCAAAACAAGACCGGAGATGGACGGCAAAAGTGAGGAAGCAAAAGGGTCTGTGGGTTTTGCCTGAGATTCATCTTCCTTCCCGAGTACCCGAGAAACTTCGTCCTGAGAGTCTTGATCTGAAAAAACTTCGTCCTGCGCAATGTGACCATCGAAAGAATTCGAGAGGCGAGAATCTGACTCCAAAACGAGATCCTCCAGGCTGTTATATCCATTCTGTGAGGTCGCCTGCGAACTATCAAAACTCGTCTCGTTATCTGAGTCGTCTAGGTCGAGTACTGGTGGCGATGCCGTATGGTTGACGTTATGGAAATAGTCAGAGGGCGCCATGTGGCGATCGAAGATGGGCTCAGGTTGGAAAGGGAGTCTTTCGAATTCTCCAGCAGAGTCTAAAGCGGGCAAGTCGTCATGATCTTCTTCTAAGATGTCTCGATGGTGGTGATGCTCTATACCGATAAGAAACTCGTTGTCGCCGTCAGAGCGTGAGTCCAGAAAAGTAGTGATCGAAGGACTTGGGGATATTGCTATCAGAACGTCCTTGAAGACCTCGTCCCGTACGAAGCTCTCGGAAATGTGCATGTTGGTTCCTTCTTGTGGCGAAAGATCACCGTGATGACAAGCAAGTTCTTCATCGTCGGCACAATCAAGATTGGGCATGCTGGCGAGACCCTGTATGAGCTTATGCCGTCAGAAAGTTCTTACCCAGAAGAGATTGATCTACAGGCAAGGCTGGACAGATTCAGACCTTGAACTGAGGCCGTGACATTCCATCCCGATACACCTTCTCTAGGGCATAACAGAGGGCGTCGTAGTCGGTAATATGCGGTGAGGCGCCCCCTTCGTCATCGCTTGTACCTAGATACACTGAGAGAGACGTGCGCGCATCAGACTGGGCGCCCATTCGCGTAGAGTGTATGACCTTATCGGATATGGTCAACCCATCGGTTTCAGACAAGTCATTCATCACTTTGATGACCAACCTTAATGAGGCGCTTGCATTGGGATCGAAACGTCTTGTTCGGGGATCTTCGCATGATGTGCAATATGGAGTCCGCCACCCCTCGAAAATAGGCCGACTCAATGTCAAGTTGCTAGCCAGAAAAGGGGAAATTAGTCGAAGGCATACAGCTTTCATTCAGGTTTTGCCTGCGTTGGTATTATGCATACCTGGCACCAAGGCCCAAAGATAAGCGGATAGCGCCTTGTATGCGATGAGCCAGGTCTATAGGAAGAATAGGAGACTCACTTCACTAGGTGCCATGTCACAAATCGCCCAAAAACATTGTCCAAAATAGTTTTATAAGGAAGTGACAATCTCTCAGAAAAGGGGTGATTAGCTCTGTTGGACATGACTTGGGTAGCTTCAGGCGTTCGCCAGGAATAGCACAAATCGATGGCGACCAACAAGACATGGACAGGGAGCATTTCCGGATCCGCATGACTTGGACGCGACGACGTCAGTACAACTGCGTGATTGCTGCGTTAGACTGCTCCAGAAATAAGAAAAGGAGCGTACCTGTGAGATTTTTACTGTTTTCGTCTAGTCTGAGCTTCGAGACAGAGTTCAATCCGAGTCCTGCCGCGTTCTATCGATGACATTGTTGAGAATAACAGCGCAACACAGACACGCATATTACCAGCTGAAAGTAGGATACAAGAATTCGGGAAAGCTCAGAGGCACAAAGTTCTTCGCTCGATATTTCTTCGCCGTCCAGATTTCCAGAAAGTGTAATGACCAAGTTGGATGGAAGCAGAACATCGACATTACCCGGAAATCGCGTTTCTTTCGGCCTGTGTACGGAATGAGAAGAATCTCCTGCTAGAAGGTGATGTCGGACGCCAAGAGCGAGGCTGCAGTGCTCTGACACTGCCCGAATTCTTGATCGACACACGATAGACGGCATGGGACAGATACACCACACTTCCAAAAAAAAAATAAATTAGCCACTGCATTATATATCATCGGGCGAATCGGAGAGCAGCTATGCCTATATATGGGCATAGCACAAATAATGATTAATTCCAAATTTGGCCGCCACAGCCCCAATAATCACCTCGCAAGATTCTGTTCATTGCGCTTTGCTCTTTGCCATCGACACTCGTGTTCCCGACAGCGACACTTTATCCGCAATGGCAGCCACGGTAGGCAATTTGTCTTCTCTAGTGTAGTATAGATGCTCAGTACAAGGATTACTTTCCTTATCTAGGGGCAGGAGCTGGACCAGAAGATCCAGGAAGTCTACAAGCACATTGCGACGGAGCGCAAGATCTTGGAAGGCATCCAGGGAATGCGCAGCGCAACCACTAATCAGAATGTTCTACGTGGCACTGAAGCGAAGTTCAGGGAGACCGAACGATCCCTCCAGTACTTTCAGGATACTCTTCGTGAGCTGCAGGCTCGCAAGCTTCAGCAATCGCAGCAGGATCAGCGACAACCTGGGTCGTCTTCTCCTCAGGTCTGCTGTCAAAAAACTAATCTTTACTGCGCCGTCTTACACGATCTATTTGTCGATCCAGGTCTCTTCAAAGGACACCGATCCTTCCAACCGCGGACGACCAATCGACTCTCTGGAACAGGGGTATCCTGGAGGACGTCCTCCTCAACCTGGCCCCTCAAGGCCCAAACATTATACCAACCTCGATTTGATCAAGGCCGACACCCCAATAACGTCGGCCAAGATATCCCGGATGCTTCATCAACTCGAATTCAAACTTCAAGTAGAGATGCAATACAAGAAGGGTATAGACAAGATGGCGAAGCTTTACCAGGCGGATGGCGATAAGAAGGCAAGAGCGGACGCGGAGAGCAAGAAAGTCGAAAGCGAAAAGAAGATGCATCTTCTGCAATCGGCTCTCAAACGTTATAAGAACTTGCATATCTTGGACGAACTTGTTGAAGACGAGGAAGCGGGTACGTATTAGATTTTCCTGGAAGATGACCGTATTCTCTAAGGGTTTATATAGAGGGACCCCCTGGACCCGATGGTGAACGCAAGGAGAACATGCGCTCCAAGCCCCTGTCCGGAACACTTCAAGTCACCGTGAAAGGTGCTCGCGAGCTTGATCATGCGCCTATCGTATCTTTTGGCCGAATGCGTTCATCATCGAAACAGGTCATCGAGACTTCCGTTTGCCTTAAAGTCGAAGGCACACAACTTGCCAAGTCGCACCCCTCTCGTACTGATCGTTGGAATGAGGACTTCGAAATTACGGTAGACAAGGCGAACGAAGTCGAGATTGCCGTCTTCGACAAGCAGGCTAGTGAACCTCATGCTGTTCCTATTGGGTTGCTGTGGATTCGAATCAATGATCTTGTTGAAGCCCTCCGTCGGCAAAAGGTGGGCATAGAGAGTGGACAGGGCGGCTGGGTTACTGCTGGTGCCATGCACGGAGATGGTCATGCCGGTCATCCTCATCCTCAATCGGGCGATTTCAATGCTCCTCAAGGAGGAGGCTTCGGCGGTGCTCAGCGTGGAGGTTCAATGAACCTTGGACCTGCAACCAGCGATGGAATCGATGCTTGGTTCGCCGTCGAGCCTGCAGGCGCTATTTCGCTCCGTTTGAACTTTAGTAAGCTAACATGATCTTCGTTGCTCTGCAGCCTCTCATTATGCTTTCCCAGTCAAGGAGAATGTACGCAGACGTCCTATGGACGCCCCCATAGGCGGTCTAGGGCGTCAAGGTGCCGTTCGTAAACGCAAGGGTGAAATCCATGTGATGAATGGGCACAAGTTCGTTCAACAACAATTTTATCAAATCATGCTCTGCGCCTTCTGTGGCGACTTCCTTCTTAACGCCCTTGGATACCAATGCGAAGACTGTCGATATACGTGTCACAAAAAGTGCTACGAAAAAGTTGTCACGAAGTGTATATCCAAGTCCAATACTGGGGTATGTGTTGCGTCGGGTTTATTCAATTCCTTAGCCTGACTATAGTAATAGGAGGGCGATGAAGAAAAAATCAACCATCGTCATCGTATCCATCATCGCTTCGAACCTCTCACCAACATCGGAGCCAATTGGTGTTGCCACTGTGGCTACATGCTTCCTCTGGGTCGCAAGAATGCTCGAAAATGTTCTGAATGCGGCATCACTTGCCACGCTAACTGTGCACACTTGGTTCCCGACTTCTGTGGGATGTCGATGGAGACTGCAAATGAATTGCTACGCAATTGGCGGGATATTAACCGGGACAAGGCGCGTGCAGATAAACCAGCACAAGCTCGTCCTCCTGGTCGCCAACAATACCCAGATCAACACACAAATCTCCCATCTCTCGATTCACAAATGGACCGCGTGAAGCTCTCGGGACCTGAACCTGTAATCCCCACTCTTTCTCCCCAAGGTGATCCATACGGCCGCGCCCCTCCTGCCCCTCAAGATAGATATCCATATCAGCCCCCGCAGCCTCCACAATTACCCCCTCAACAACCGCAGCCGACTTATATCCAACCACCGCCTCAAAACATACGGCCACCTGCGGGGGCTCGTGTCCCGATACCCCCTAATTACCCACCGGATGGGCGACCTCCCCAAGGTCCATATGAGCAGGGGCCTCCAACTGGCTTTGATGGCTATGCACAACCACCACAGGGTTACCCTGTATGTATTTATTCTTGTCACTTGCTACCTGACGAAGCAAACTACTCACTTGCATATTCAAGGGCCCACGAATTCCAGTTCCCCCTCCAGCGCCGCCTAAGCAACCTGGATTGGTCAGCCCCATTCAAGCCCCGCGCCCTCATGACCGTGTACCACTACCAACTTCGCCGAAGCGGATTCCGCAGGAGGTAGTTCCTATTCGACAACCGCCGCCGCTTCAGCAGCCACTACAACAAACACCTGTGCGCTCCTCGAGAAAAGTCAGTCTCAACGACTTTAATTTCCTGGCTGTGCTAGGGAAAGGAAATTTCGGAAAGGTCATGTTGGCGGAGGAGAAGATGACGAACGGTCTGTTCGCCATCAAGGTCCTCAAGAAAGAGTTCATCATCGATAACGATGAAGTCGAAAGGTAAGTCGGCGCAAGTAAATCCAGAATGTTGCTTCTCATCGAATTTTCAGCACTCGGTCGGAGAAAAGAGTCTTCTTGGCTGCCGCTAAGGAACGCCACCCATTCTTGCTTGGTTTGCACTCTTGCTTCCAGACTGAGACCCGCGTTTACTTCGTAATGGAGTACGTGAGTGGCGGTGATCTCATGTTACACATTCAAAGGAAGCAGTTCTCTCTTCGGCAAGCCAAGTTTTATGCCTCGGAGGTGCTCCTAGCCTTGGAATATTTCCATGCCAATGGCATCATATACCGGTTCGTTCCGCTTCAACTTACTCGACATGGCACGAATCTCATAGTTACGATAGTGATCTCAAGCTCGACAATATTCTTCTGACTTTAGATGGACATGTGAAGGTCGCTGATTATGGTCTCTGTAAAGAGGATATGTGGTTTGGCAATACAACCAGCACGTTCTGTGGAACTCCTGAGTTTATGGCACCTGAGGTATGGCACTTCCCTTCAACGTCTTTCGACTTCTAAACCACTTTGACAGATTCTTCTCGAGCAACGTTACGGACGCGCGGTTGACTGGTGGGCCTTTGGTGTCCTCACGTACGAGATGTTGCTGGGCCAATCGCCATTCCGTGGGGATGATGAAGACGAAATCTTCGATGCCATTCTAGAGGACGAACCTCTCTATCCCATCACTATGCCGAGGGATGCCGTGTCAATCTTGCAGAAGGTGGGCTTTTCTCGTGTTATCTTTATAACTTTTGAACTCTCATACTCTTTTTGTGGCAGCTGTTGACACGAGACCCCGCACGGCGCCTTGGTTCGACCAAGGACGACGCTGAAGAGATCAAGCGCCAGCCATTCTTCAAAGATGTCAATTTCGACGACGTTCTAAACAAGCGTATTCCTCCCCCATACTTCCCAACTATTGTAAGTCGATGGTCGCGAAGGCAAAGTGTTCATCGGCTCACTTTTTTTCTTAGAATGGAAGCGCCGATACCAGTAATTTCGATGAGGAGTTTACGCGCGAGAAACCCACTCTTACCCCAGTGCATGGCCAGTTATCCTCACGGGACCAAGCTGAGTTCAACGGATTTTCATGGGTGACTTTCTTTTCTATGCCATCACTTGACCTCAGCACTCATTTATTATCCAGGTGGCACAATGGGCAGATGTATAAACGACGGTCCCAGAAGAGCTTTATCTGTGTTTTACATCAAATTGTCTACATATCGCCTCTGTCATCCTTCGTGTAGCCGAGTATCTGTGTTCGTAAATAGGAATCCTTTTAACACATCTCCTCGCGTACTTTCACTGAGCTTCTTTGCTCTGTTTCATAGATACGACGTGCCCCCCCGTGCCAGGTAAACCGGGAATCTGTTCGTTGCCCTCTTCATCTTTCGTTGGGCCACGCATGAGACGATAGAACGTCTGCCATAGCTCCGCAATCGTCTCATATTCCTTGGTCATTCCCAGGACCTCCTCAAGTTTACGGTTCAATACATTTGTAGACGATAAGAGCTCCTCGAAGCCCTGTTTGATTGGTGAAGACTTGTCACGAGTTGTATCTAGCACAAAATCTGCTCACGATGGTAATATCACGCGCCAATCTGTCGCGCTCACGTTCGAAGAAAGTTGGATCTTCGTCCACTTGGGACATGGATGACCTGTTCCAACCAAGGTGATGGTTCGAGATCAAGGTGTTGTCTCAGCCTGTGACACGACGCGTGGGTCACGTGTACACGTGTTCTCCTCTGTTAGTTGCCAACAGTGTCTATTGAAATATTGACCAATAACCTTTAAATTTGTGGCCCAACCTAAACTTCTGAATCTTTGAGGAATATTACACCCAGTCATAAACCAATCCCTCGTGTGAGTTGTGTCAGATGTAAGTATTATAAGCACTTCTACTAATAGACAAATTCACTCAACGAGAGAACATATGGGAGAGAACAGTGAAGTAGGCATAGCGCGTGTATATGTGCTTAAACTTTGGATGGTCTGTGCTAGTTTGCATTGTCCTGCCTTGCTACGTGTCGTATCAACCTTCAGCTGCTGGGTAGTATTTGTAGCAGAGATGACCACTGTCATCACCTGATCCCTCAGTTTCCTGAACACCCACCAATGCCCGTATTTACCATCACATATCCTTTCGGACCCCTTAGTAATGAGATATGTATTTAAAGGGCTATCTATTGTGTAGATAGCCAGTTCTTTCCTTGCATGAAGACTCTCGACTCTCTTGTGATACTACCATTACCTGATGCTAACATTACATCTTTTGAACTCACCCTAGTTCTAAGCTTTATTCTATACCTCTTCGACTTGTTCATTTGTTGGCACACCTCGGTCTGATCAACCTAGGCTATCCACATCTTGTGAGTCATCACCCTCAATTCTATTTGCTAAACTATGTCTAGTAGCCACCCTTTGTAAGAATCTAGACACAA
>JABCKO010007982.1:0-13989 GCA_018855915.1 Tephrocybe sp. NHM501043
CTTCCGCTGACTGCATGTATGACCAGATTTCTGTATCTGGGGCCCTATAAAGCCGAACTCGGTCGTGGCAGACACGGAAGGCGAGATGGTCGCGTGGTGTACAAATCCAAGGCACGGAACGCGCCTCATTCCCAAGGATTCGTTGACAGGAGTACAATTCATGCGGACACCGGATTATGTTCAGGTCGTGGGGTTCATAAACCAGGCGAGAATCAACCTCCAAAGCGATGACTATGGAGGAGAGATGGACCCTCATGGCGCAGACCTCGTGAGTGGAGTCAATAGCATACGTATTTAAATGACAAACACCTCTTACAGCGCGGAAATCCCCTTGGAGGCCTTTTGTACTCGAATGCCTGGTCCAACGGCGACAACAACTCCTATACCCAGGTCATAGAATGGCACGAGTACGTAATTATCCCATTCCACTTCTCCTGAACCTAACTTTCCTTCATAGTTTCATCGGCAGCAACTACTTCTGCATCAAGGCATGCGATCCCGCAGGAGCCAACGCTGCTCACTTCTGCGAGCATGTCTTCGACCGCATGGGTTGCCTCTACAACGCGCCCGCCAATGCCCAGAACGGCACATTCGAATCGTGTCTCGGGGAAAACCAGGACTACCCCGGCGTGTACACCGATGCTTCTGGCGCGGTGCAGACCTTCACGCAGCCACCTGAAGCCCTGGGGCCCATCACAAGCTTCCCGTACTCGCCTCGTGTGCCTGCGAGCTCGTCATGCGTGCAGTACGAAAGCTCCAAGATCTATGCTGCGCTTGCGAATGTTACGGCTCCTGGTGACCCGGTTTCTACTAGCTCGTCGTCCACTGGAGGAACGTCAAGGCCAAACACAGCGGCCGGGCCGGCATCGACGAGTGCAGGGAGTAGGGCAGGGATATCCTTGGTGGCGACCACAGTTTCTGTCGCAGTTTTGATGTTCGTGTCCCTATGAGCCTGAAGCAAAGTGTGTGTCTCGTTTGAAATGCGACGTATAGACTCTCTTGGCTGGACTTCATCTCCTTTTATACTTCACGTATTTGATTTTTTTTTTAGTTACTGCGCATGTTACCATTAGAGCTCTGCATTATAATGGGTACTCTTACTATTACATACAAAACCTCCTCGAGCAGACTGACAAGGCCTCTTGAGGACCGAGGTGTGGTACGGTTCAGGTTAGCTAGGGTCAACAGGTCTGTGCAGGGTATGCTTTCTCGCAACAGGACACCGCTCATCACGCCTGCTGGATCAACGGACGCCAGTCTTTAAAGTGCCCTGCTCGAGTTGGCTGTTACGAGCCGGATTCCAAAAAAAACGACGGAGGTGGACAAATCGAGTTATTCCGACGTTCGGGACATCCAGCCTGCAAGAATCCTCGTGTCTTTGGATAGATTGGATAGATTGATGAAAAACTCTTCTGCGAGGCCCCATGAAAGGAAATTTTGAAGTATACGTGTGTTACGTTGGTGGACTCGTGGGCACCCCTGCGGCATGACGAAAAAGGGTGAAAAAAACATCACCAGACATTTGATGCGGCTTATTTTGATGAGGTTCGATTAGACGCCCACCATCGAAGGTCTG
The DNA here is from genome assembly GCA_018855915.1 of Tephrocybe sp. NHM501043. NCBI lineage: Eukaryota > Fungi > Basidiomycota > Agaricomycetes > Agaricales > Lyophyllaceae > Tephrocybe > Tephrocybe sp. NHM501043. The sequence continues at coordinate 1,577 of JABCKO010007982.1, forward strand.
TTTTCACTACGTGTGCCATCTATCGCACAGCTAGTTCCCTTTCACGGTTCTCCGTAGCGCTTATAGCTGAAACCAATCCCTTGTCCATGACACAGGCTCGCTCATCTCGGTGTTGTGAAACAAACGGCCCATTTGGAATACCTTTACTGGGAGGTTGTCCAGCCTTGGTCCGTCCCAACTTGCGACACCTATTCCAACAGGGGTGCTAGGTTTTGGAGGAAAGCTAAATGAATCACACGTTTATTTAAACCTTTATCCTCTGAAGTTTTCCTTGGTGTGCTCGCCTTTTTACCAATATCACAATTTTATATGACTTCACCCCTGAATACACACCTCGTGTTCAAGTTGATCCGCGTACTGGGATTCTGGAGACTTACCAATAGGCCCACATTTCCTGAGATAGCTCCCAACCAATTAGGCGCGACGTAGCATGGGAACCTGAAGGCGCATGTTTCGAATCTATAAAGGATATGCATTCCTTCATGCGGCCACAGGGGACCACAGGGTTTCATATACCTAGAAACCTACTTAGCATTCATTCCCGAAACGCGACGCGCTGAAATGTTTGACAACGTACCTCAGCCTCACAGTGGATACGATGACTTCCAGGCCATCTCCTCCATGCCGATGACCCCACCGGATCACTTTGAACAGCAATTTCTACTTACTATGTAACCACGCACCCACAATCATCGGGCCCAGAAACCTTTCGAATCCCAGCCACTTTTCACCCTTGATATGCCTAACCAGAATTATCAGGCGAGATTTTCTTTGACGTCACAGGTGCGCCTTTGAATTCATTCGAACAGAAGTTTTCTCGATTCTATGCTCTCTTAGACTTCTTGGCAGGAAAGAGAGGCTCTGATGCCAAGCGACCGCCCTCAGAGACTTCCGAAAACATCTGGAGCCGGCAACCTTTCATTGATATCTGATATTTTCAGCCACAATAGTGCTGCGTCTTTATGGATCCCTGAACAACTCAAATCATGCCCTTTGGAGACATTAGCTTTGCTCTGCGTGAGGTCGACGGTCTGTTATCCGACAGTCGATGGATGCAAGGAGTTGTAAGCCGGCGGTCTCTCGCTTTTAATCATTTCCTCAACTTACTAAGGTATTCATAACAAGATGGATCATAATTTGCCATTTAATAATGCTACTTGCACTTCCCTTGGCGAAATGCCTTTTCCTGGCCATGAGGCTCCCCCTTTTGAGCAGTGTGTCCATAGCGAGGCGCTTCAAAAAATTTCGCAATATTCCGAACTTGACGCAAACGTCGCGTTTCTGGAGGCTTTCAGGGCCGAAGAAGCTCTGTTCACCGCTGTCTCGCCCGTCACAAACCCTACGCCCATGAAGCCACCATCCTCAAGCAGCATCTGTGTGAATGACGGCCTGCGTCGCCACTCGTCTTCCTCCCTCAAACGCCACGAGCATCGACGGAGGTCCTCCAGTATACGGGATGTCCCTCCTCTACCTCCACCTGACACCGCTCCTACTTCAGCTCACGTTAAGTCAGGTGGTCGCAAACGAAGGACAATCACCGGACCCACGGCGGGAACTTGGCATCTTGAACAGGTGGATCAGGTTGTGTATCCTGCTCAATTTAACTAATTCATTTCCTTTTGCGACAATAGACCATTCACTTCCTTTGTGAGCCCTTCGGTCCTGATTCCTCTGCTTTGATGGGTGCACCGCCATCTGTGCTTTCACCAGTTTCATCTGCGGTCATAGGTCACATGCGAACGTCAAGCAGGGAGCATGCATGCCGACCATGTCGCATACGTAAAATTGCCTGTGGGCGGCGGCCTCAAGTGTGGAGCGTGGACCAGCGTTGCAAGTGCGCATATTATCCCATGCGGTGATTGAAACTTTATTCCAACGAAGGACACTGGTCCTATAGCCAATGTAAAGGCAGTTCTCTTCTTTTCACATTTCCTACATACAGCCCACATGGACAGAAGTTCCAGGGGGAAAGGCAAGAAGAATATGAGGCAATCGCAGCTTCATTTGGGTAAGGATCGGTAATAATCATGTGACACTTACACTTACTTTCGTTCTCTCTAATTCGCTGACGTTCTCATGTGGCCTTTTAATTTAACCTATGGAAGATATGCATATCGCGTGTTCTAGTATTACAATAAGTATAAGGGTACAGTACTAATATGATACATAATCTAGAATGGGGACAATGGAACATCGATCTCAGACGAAATCAACAACATCAACAGGCCTAAGTCCAAATTGCCGTCGTGGCATAAGGTGCTGTAAACAGTCAATATGTAAATGCCATCTGCGCGAATGCCTAGACAAAAATACAGGCGGAGATACTGCCCAGTACTTGAGTCGATCAGCACACATCGCACATCGTTCCTCGGATTCCCTGGCAACACTTCTGTGATTATCGTCCTGTCTGATTTCCAGGTCAGACGGCTCCTGTTTATGGACCTCTGGCGCCCCATTATAAGCATTTCTGTCCTCAGCATCGCCAGGATCAGGGCGCCAATTCGACGGTGTAAAGAAGACATATGGCGTGAGTCGATCGGCGATGCGTGACCACACCTCGGCAGCCGTGAGAGTACGAGGATAGATTAGGCCTGGGCAGCAGAGAACCTCCTGCCCGGTGGGGTCTTTAATCCTGAAGACGTCTTTCCAGTACGTCTGGGGTAGGTCAAATCACAGTCACATTGAAAAGTTTCTTATAAACATACGGTGTCCATTCCTTCATTGAGGCCAGTTATAAGATCCAGGTAATCACAATGCTTTTGACGATCGAAATTCTTCACCACCGCGATGACCTTTTCGTCGAGCTAGGAGAGGTTCAATCACTTTATCACAGGTACGAAGACGAGGCACTCACCACAGGCGGGTATTTATGACCGTCCGGCACATGCATAGGCATGGTGTTGCGATCTTCGTCGGGTAAGAGTGGAATAGCAGCGAGCAACTCGACGTGGCAAGTTGGGAGCTACGAGCAAGAGCTCCGGTGTATTTAACACCCACAGGTGGCGGTTCCTCCGGCATTCAGAAGAATAGCGGTTTAAATTACACCAATGGCCGGGGTTCACTTTAAACGGCGGCGTCAAAAGTGTCAGTGAGGGATGTGAGCCCGATGCGGAAGCTCATCTAATTTTTTGTTCCATTATTCGGGATTTTTTGAAGCGCCGGAGGAGCGAATCACGGCAATTAGGACCCAGTAAAATGAACTTGGTCTCGAGCCATCCCTAGGTTTGTTATGTAGTTGAGTGATCTTCGATCGATCTTTGGAAGAGTCAGCCGCAGTCATACTATGTATGAAGTCTCAGTCTGTGGAGAATCATTGCTACATATTTATACTCCAGGTGAGCTGTAGTTGTTGGGTCGAAGATTATGAACGTCAGACGACCCCGCCCACCAGAACGACTTTGAACCAGACTGAACCAGATTTGATGTTGTTATAGCAGCAATCAAATCGCACCCGGACCGGATCAAGCCCTCAGTCAAAATCAGAGGGCGAGGGTGAAATTTCAAATGGTGGCTGTCTCGTGTCTTGCGTCGCATCGCGTTTCATGAAAGTGTGCTCTAACTTTAGGGCTAAAATGAAGGGAGAAGTTAACTTCCACTAATCAAAAAGTTCAAGCCTATCAGAGGAGCCTTCAAGCTCCTGGCTTGTCACGTAACGAGGGATGGAGAGGCTTCCTTGATAACGAAGTTAAATGTTCGCCAGGTAGTGGGAAGGGTGCTAGTTGCTAGATGATAATAAGTAAGTATGGAAAAGCAGAATGGATTGGCATAGGTCCTGTAAATCAAAGCTTGAAAGTTCACGATACTGTCAATTTTGTATCGGATGGCCCCGCTTCCAAAGCAGGCTCGTTCTTGGAGATACCAACAGTGTATTCTCCACCACCCAGCAACATTGTTCCTCAGAACGTCGTCGAGGAACATTTTCTGCGTCTTGTGTTGAGGAGTTGGTGGAGAATGAAGTTATCTCACCTTGTTCAAAACTATAGATACCAAGTCACAGTGAGGAATGAGGAGTAGAACTCACGTCCTCACTACTCAAGAAAGAGATCATAGCGCTCGGAATTGCTGGTTGGGATTGCCTGAGAAGAGTAAGTCAGAATTATCCTGATACGGCAGTTCGACCATGCGTCCCACCTCATCTTGACGGTCGTGACATTATGTGAGAAGTTGCCTACATGATACTTAGATATTACAAAATTGCCGCTTGTAGAAGCGAGCCCCGTCAGCGCCGTGGTTGAAATCATCGGTATCAAAACGAATGAACAAAACAATTCATGCTGTGGAGTTCGCGTGATCATAACGGTAGCTATAGTCCCATGCTCATTTCAGCACGGAACCAACCATGGTGAGCCTCAAAAGTCACTGCATTCGCCTGTTTATGACTTTATTTTCCGAGAACCTAACTAGGTAGAGAGGCTTGGGATATATTTTCCAAAGTTGAGAGGTCGACTGGCCCGTCCTAACAAAGGTTGTTAAACACCCCATGCTCGGGCTTTCAACGATCCAAGCGCGGTGTGAGAGGACGTATTTAATAGTGAGACTTACCTGCGAGCGCGGTGTGAGAGGACAAGGCCCTTCGTACTGGCTACGCAGGTATATAACTATAGGCATAACAAAGAGTGAGCGTAATGAAGGATTTCGAGATAAAGAGTAAGTACATAAGGAGCAATCCCACCCTTTCACATTCACTATCAGCTACTACCAGCTTTATAGTTGAATCCTTATCGTCTGCATCTTTTTGTCCGGTGTTGTACAGACAATATGGTTTAGGCACATCCCTACGCGTCGTGCTGCCACTCTCTCTTTCAATGCGTCCTTTGGTTTGGTTAAAATAACGGCTCTCACAGCGCTAGATTATATCTGACGTCACACGCGCTTTTCGTCCCCTCCCACCATCCCTATTCATCATCTACAATTACTTCATTCTACAATTTACTTACACGCTCCTCGACATTCATCTAGTCCCTTGTAGTTAGCTTGAGTTCGGTCCCCTTCGGGAGATCAGACTAGAGAACTTTCGGACCGAGAAATTTCATTTCCTTCCCCCAACTTTCGCCCAGTCATCCTCATCCTCTCAGATCCCCAAACCCCTCGCCAACCACGGTCAAATTTGAATTAATTCGGGGAGTCCTTAAATCTGCCGCACTTTCAAGAAATTCGAAGCTGCTTCGCGGAAATTTGCCTCCCACCCTCGACTGAGAACCCGCTCGGAATTATGTAGAAGCAAAATTGGTCGGAGTTCTCCCATAATGATTAACTTGTTTTTTTTTCTGGCTGAATTCTAGGTGCTGAGCTGAGGGAGCAGGTGATCTAAGTCGAGAATTGCAGATCAATCCAGGTCTGTGAAGTGGAAACGGTTGAAAATTCTGAGTTTGAACACGATCATCTGATTAATATTCGTGGTTCAATGTTTTACTTATTACCGTCATGACATATGTGCACTTGGACGCGACATGGCTCCGAAGACTCTTGCTGCGACCAGATCTCACCTTGATTCCATTCCGATAATGACAAGATCGAACCAAGTGTGGTTTCATGTAATCTCTGTTTGGGGTCTTCGCAGCAGAAGTTTGGCAGAACCGTGCTGTTCGGAATGATTGTGAGCCCAGTTTTCCTCTTAACTGTGGGAGAAAGTGATAGTGAACATGACAGTCACAATAGGTCCAATAAGGGCATGATTATGCCCTCGTACTTGTCTGGTTGTCCGTAGTACTAGTTACTTCGCCGCGTCTAAAGCTGTGCCGCAGTGTAGCATTACCTCGGACGCGTCCATATGGCACAAAAGGGATGCCGATCACGTATACATGATGACTTGCATCTACGGCACTCATAGGTTTATAAGGAACAGGTATTTCAGACCACTTCTTTCGCCTCGTCCACAATCCAAAAGCCTTCTGAGCGGACACGGTGGCAGTTGTGAGTCATCATGGCTTCTGCTCTGAATTGATATTGACACAAGGACAGATATATAAACGCTCATCGCCCTTATCATGACATTTGCTTCCCGATGTCAGCTACTTCTCCTCGCAGCATTGGTGGTGAACGCTCTGCCCCGTGATCTCAACCAATTCCCCTGCGAAGCCCTAGAAAGCCAACTTCATCTTGAAAACACAACAATCATCTCTGCAACCCGAGTGGCCGCTCCGACTAACGTCACCACGACTGCCAGCGCAGACTGTTTGACCCCTCAAGCTTTGGTTTCGGCCTCTATTTGCCGCGTGGAATTTTTAGTAAATACGACGTCCACGTCATCCGTTCGTGGAGAGGCATGGCTACCAGATATTTGGTATGGTCGATTCCTTGCCGTTGGAAATGGCGGCCTTGGAGGGTGTATGTATAGCTCCTGTTAATGCCAATTTTGGCGCAATAATGACCGAATTCAAGGTATCGACTACGCAAACCTTGACTACGGAGCGTCCCTTCATTTTGCTACAGTTGGATCAAACAACGGGCACGATGGTCAAGATGGGAGAGCCTTCTTCAACAACCCTGAGGTTATTAACGACTTTGCCTATCGTGCCATACACGTCGAGACCGTCATTGGAAAGCAGATTGTGGACACCTACTACGGAACTGCTCACCACCGATCATACTACCTTGGATGCTCGACAGGTGGCCGACAGGGTACACAGGCGGCGTTGAAGTATCCCGAAGATTTCGATGGCATCGTTGCTGGGGCCCCAGCGACGGACTGGAACCACTTAATGGGATGGGATACGATGATGGCCCGTTATATCGGTGCACCCAACGCGACCGCCAGCCCCAGTTTCATTACTCCATCCCTGTGGAACGTCATTGCGGCCGAGATCCTCGAACAGTGCGATACATTAGATGGGGTCAAGGACGGCATCATCACAGAGCCTGACGACTGTCATTTTCGGCCAGATTCCCTCAGGTGCAAGGGGGATACTGTGCAGAATTGTTTAACGGTTCCACAGCTCGAAGCTCTCCGCAAGATCTACGGGCCTATCAAAGACACCGTGGGCCACCTACTCTATCCCCGCTATGACCCTGGCGCGGAAGCCGATGGGAATGCTCAGCGGGTGCTCAGCGGGTCAATCATCTCGAGTGTATGCGCTTTACTCCTTCATCGGTCGCGCCGTACTCATCTTCTTTATAGGACTGGTTTCGGTATACGATCTTCAATGACTCTACCTACGATTTCAGTAACTTTTCGGTGGACGATGTTGTATTCTCAGACCAAATCAATCCCGGTGGAATTCGGACCTTCGACGGCGACCTCTCTGAATTCAAGAACAGGGGAGGAAAATTCCTCACGTATCATGGTCGACGAGACGAGGTGCGTGTGCATCGACCGTAAACTTAGATCGTTAGTAATGGTCTCTGACTCCTGATCCTGAAGGTTATTCCTTCTGGCAACTCGAAGCGTGTCTATAACCTAATCTCGAAAACACTACACATGCCCTCTCTTGACTCTTTTTATCGCCTCTTCCTCGTCCCAGGAATGAATCATTGCGCCTTTGGGCCCGGTGCCTGGCGCTTCGGGCAATATGGTCTTATGACTGGCGCTGTGAACGCCTCGACCCATAACGTCCTCCTCGCATTGGTTGATTGGGTGGAACAGGGTATACCTCCAGACACTGTGATGGGAACTGCTGATGATGGAACACAGAGAGACCATTGTCGATATCCGCGAAGGAGCATATATAATGGCGAAAGTTTCATTTGTGAATAACTAACCATAATTTAACCCCTTTGCCTTATGTGCGTTCCCTAACTGCCATTCCTATTAGACTTCCTCTATGCCACTTTTGGATGAGCGTGTTATACTGCGCCCATCCGATTATCCCAAGTCCTGCTCTTCAAACCAAAGAAAGCCCGTTATATGCGTTTATTCCACAGCCTGCACCAAGTGTTGCACACGAAGGCTCACTCAACAACATAACAAAAGAGTTAAGTTGTGCGTGCTTGTTCATTCGGCAAGGTCAAAACAATGGTCCCAGCCTCATCGCCTGTAAGACACTCGTGACCAGACGCGAACCAATCATTCTATTCCATTCGCTAGTACACCTCACCTCTACGGCTATGTTGGTTGTACGCTTCTTTTGGCACAGTTTACGGACGTCATCTATTATTACGATGACATTGAAGGCCGTTTGGAAGGGAAGTCAAGAATGAAATGTGAGCTATCCAAAACATGGTTCAAGTAAATGAGGCACACTTTGTGGCTTTGCTGTGTCCTAATCCTCAGGTACCGAAACTTTGATTCGAAACGAAAACCAGGCCACATGGGTCGATCCCCTTCCTTGCTGCAATAGCGCCGCCTAACGCGACAAGAGTCTGAGGCCCATTCAATTTTCTAAATAAATATCCTCAAGAACTCCCAAAAGCTGGGATAATTTGGCTTCGATGCGGACAAGAATCCATGAACGCATGGAACCTCCTCAAAAGACCGTATTGCCCGCTTAATCCAACGTGTCTCCAAAAAAATTGTGTGGGGTGGACAAAATTTCCACCCTCTGCTTGGGAAGTAAACGATCAGTGCTCAAGCGCTCAAGCTCAAGGACCATAGAAAACGTCTAGCTATGCCGTAGCTTGATGTCGTCGCTCACGATGACTGTCGTTCATAACCATCTCCGGCTTTCTACCTTAACGATGTGGCAGCGTCAGGTACTTATTGGGTTGAGGTATGTTACACACCGGGTTACTCGCCGCTCGGTTCTCAACCATCATCCAAACACTCGAGTTCAATCGACCGGCAAAAGCCAATTCGAAGGACAGCGCTCACCGTCGAACGTTGTCAACGTCTGTGCCGGTTGTCTTGATCTCGCTAGCAAGGCGGTCGTTTAAGTGACGGATGTCATGAACACGACGCAGAAGTGCCTCACAACAGCTATTTATTCTTAGAATGACCATTACACTTTGTTAATGAATCTGCCCTATAGATGTTGCATTATACATAAACTCTTACTCGTAAAGCCACACTCAATGTTGGTTTCAGACTAGTCACAATTGGGTCTGATTTCAGCATGAGGGTACAAGGCAACTGGTCAGCTAATAAAATGACAGTAGGTATACAATTATGGAACAATCCCCAGCACGAACAGTATAGCAAAGCGAGAATGAAAAGATAGCAGGAAGGATAATAAGTTACAAGGCGTTGGACACATCACAGCGTCGACTAAACGGCGGATAAGAATAATGATGAGCGGTCTATTAAGGGAACGTTCTGTGAGAACGAAGTTTGTTGAGGTGGAGCTTAAAAAGCGAAGCGAACAAAGTAAACGCACCATGCGTCGCTCTCTTCAGCATCTTCTGGGTCATCTTCACCCTCCATGGGGTCGCTCAAAGGCTTCGTATCCTTCTCCTCGTCGTCAGCCTTCTTTTTTGGCGTTTTTGCCTTTGTTGCTTTTGCCTTTGCCGCTTTCGGCTCCGTGGCCGCTTTGGGCACTTTCGGCTTGCGGGCCTTCGGCTCTCCACCACCACGGTTCGGGTTCTCAGGGGCGTCCTTCCACAACTTGGCCATCTAAGGAAACAAGGCCGTCGATCAATCAGTGGGGCAGAGATGAAAGGGTAAAATGTCTAAGCACCATTCCCATGGCTTCCTTCGAACGGCCAGGATTTTCGTCGTTCCATTTTTTCATATGTGCCTTGCAAAAGAGCTGGTATGCAGTCGGTTCGCGCTTCGGTTTGTCGGCTTTGTCTGCCTTGTCTGAAGATCAGATGCATCAGCACCAGAAGATGGAAATGCGCAAATGAAGGGTCACTAACCAGCCTTGGGTGTACGAGTCTTCTTATCGTTAGCGGTCTTGGTTGCCGCCTTCGTCTTTGTTACTGAACAAACAGGATCAGTTGATGTGGCGTTCTATTACATAGCTCGGGTTAACGATCAGGCTTACCAGTTGCAGTCTTTGCCATTGTTATTGCGGGAGACGGGTAAAACTAAGGGGACGGGCGGAGGGGAAGATGAGGGCAGGAGCAAAAGGCGAGGATTGAACGGACGTGCCGAATTTCTGCGTTATAAACGCGTCAGGCGGGGCTTGAAAACCAGGACGCGTTCACATTCAACAAAGTCACGTGTGTGTGGTCCATGCTCATCGACGCGGGAAATGATCTCCGGGTTTGTTAGGTAAATATGGTGATCGATCATTGTACCATTTCTATGTTTAGAACTCCAAAACACACGGTGAAAAAAATCAAGCTCCGCTTTCAGCGGTTGTTTTAAGAGTCCGCTGACAACAAGGCTCTGTACGTTGCCACGACTCTCCATCTTCTTCAGCCCTCTTCGAGGTTTCCCTCTATTCGCTGTTTAATTGCTCTCGACATCACTTGAAAAGATGTCTACCGCCACTCGTTTCTCTGCGCTTCTTGCTTTCGCTGTTGCCATCACTTCGGTTTCTGCTCAAAGCACCTTCCCTCCTACTCCCCTCGCATCTAAGCACTTTGCTTACCCCACTGGAATTGTATGTTCAGCCATCCTCAATCCAAGTTTTCCTTTCTCACACATGAATTACTCTCCCTCTCTCAGCCTTACAAGGTCGACACCGACCAGGGCCTCATTCGTGGCTTCCAACATGGTTACAACATTTGCAATTCCACCACCGAAAACCAGCAGTCACTCTGCCAAACCTCTTTCCTGAACTCCATCGACGGTTCGTCCATTATTTATCCATGGAAAGGACCTCTATTTATCGTGTTCAATTCAGATTTCTGTCTCTGGGGACCTGACCCTGCCAACTCTGTTGTCGCCGACAAGGAGGGAGAGATGGTGGCTTGGTGCACCAAGCCTGGCAGGGGCACCCGGTTGATCCCGAACGGTGCTCTCAAGGGTGTCCAGTTCATGCGCACCCCTGACTACGTTCAGGTTGTCGGTTTCATCGACCAAACTCAGATCAACATCGCCGCCGGTGACTACGGAGGAGAGATGGACCCTCACGGTGCTGATCTCGTGAGTTCCTTTCCTACTTTGCGGTGTGGCGCTCCCATTTCCATTCCCTCCCGGTTACTGGAGGCGGTGCTGCCACAACAATTGCTTGGGTCCAAAGTTTTCTTGGCTGCTGGCTAAGGTTGCTTGTCGGTCGGTCTTGGTGTAGACATATCTTGCTTAGCCTGCCACAAGCTTGCCTGAGGCAAGCGCCATACAAGCATTCCCTTTGCTTATGCATAAGCCCGTCAAATTATTGAGGCTGATTTCGTACCGAACGCATTGACTTGGACATGGGCTTGTTACACCCGACCGAGACGGCGCCATTTTCTCCATCACGTCTTTGATGTGTTCCGGTTGCTAACACCTTTCCAAATAGCGTGGTAACCCCATGGGTGGTCTCATCTACTCGAACGCATGGTCAAGCTCCCCTGATGCCTTCACTCAGGTTATCGAATGGCACAAGTATGTTTCCACTACCTTTCTTATCTGACCATTCCCTGACTCTTTAACTCAGCTTCATGGGTGGTGACGGTTTCTGTTTGAAGGTTTGCGATCCCGCCGGCCCCAACGCCGCCCACTTCTGCGAACATCGTCTTGACCGTATCGGCTGCGCTTACAATGCCCCCAACAATGCCCAGACTGGTGTTTTCGAGTCTTGCCTCGGTGATAACCAAGATTTCCCTGGTGTCTACACTGACGCCGCAGGTGCCGTCCAGACCTACACCCAGCCTCCTGAGGCCGCAGGTGCCATCTCCACTATGCCTTACCAACCCAAGGTCCCAGCAAGCTCCAGCTGCACCCCCTTCACCTCTTCTGTTCTCTACACCGCCATCGCCAGCGTCAGTGGCAACGGTGCCTCTTCTTCAGCCACCACCACCTCGGGAGGAAGCGCTGCCACCTCCGGCGCTTCGTCTGGCACAAGCAAGGCCGGCGCCTCCACCAGCAAGACATCCAGCGGGTCTACTCCCTCCCAGACCGGCAACAGTGCTGCGACTGTCGCAGCTTCTGGCTTCGTCGCGGTCCTTGGTGTCGCCTTCTCAGCTATCTTCTTCTCATGAGAGGATCACGGATTAGATTTGATCTGACATATTTACATACTATGTTCACGCACAGACTACTCCCACACACGACACCACAGACACTTACAGTGTGGCGCTGGTAGCTCCGCATATGGATGGCACACTCATACATACTCATTTATCGTACGGACCTGCATTGGCTTATTATATACCATTTTGCTTCTGGATCGACGTTCACATTTAAAAACGCTTCTTTTACGGCGTGACAGTTCCCTAAGCTCTGAAGATTTTCATGATGGCGCATGACGTGTCATCAAATATGCGATTCCAATATGGTTTCATTCTGATCCGCACGCCTTCTTTGGCGATGTATGCAGTATCTTCCTGTGCGGCTCGCCTCGATATGGGGCCGATTAGGTGCAGCAATTTCCCAGCTACAAGAAGAGGATTATATGTCGGAGGCTGGGAAGAGAAGAGAGGAAGTTATGAACACTTATTTCATTTATGGT
>JABCKO010007982.1:23398-35738 GCA_018855915.1 Tephrocybe sp. NHM501043
GTACCGTATTTAGGGAGGAGGTACCGTATTTGGTGATAGACGGACGAAGCTTATAAGTAATAGTCCATGAAACAAAAGTAATGGTCCTGAGTGAGAGTGGAAAAGTCCGTGAATGAAAGCAGTGACCGTGACTCCCCAGAACGCCCATGTAAGGAGATGTCCACCATCCTCCACTGAGGTGGGCTCTGGGTGGGCTCTTTTGGAGTTGCGGATTGCCCAAGTTGCATCGTGGCGCAAGTCCAGTCGATAGGAGGCTTGCCGCTTAACAGATTCGGTGGCGATAAAAATTAGCTTGGTCAAAGAGGCTTTCTTCTAGATTTCTTCATCGACAACCGCGAACTTACAAAGTGTGCCTCTTGAACTTTGTTTCCCAGCTCGTTGGGGGAGGGTCTAAACCCGGAGAATTCTATTTGTGGGCCTCCAATGGTTTGAACTCCACTTGTTAAGTCATTTGCTACGTCGGTATGGATTGTAAAGAAATGCCGTAGTAGTAGACCTGTGACTATGTCTAATGGATTGATTGGCTTTGAATGACAATTACAGTCTACAGGAAGACGCCTGTTTCCGGATGTGGCTAAATAATGACATCATAGGCCGGCGTAGCAGCGTCGCAGGCGCACATCAAAATGTGGTTGAAATTGCGGGGTTACTATTGTCGTTGTAGAAGAGAGAAATAAAACAAAGGCGGGGTAGGCCCAACTGCGGTGTCGTGTCATTGCGCGCTGGGAATGTTATGATCATATAAAGCAGACGTCCTGTAGGATACATCCAAGTCCAACTCGGATCCAGCCCGACTGCCACCCGAAGTTCATACTGATCAAGGTTGAGGCTACAAGCGTTGCAACAGTTCACATTCTCGGGTAGAAATTACATTATGCATGTCGGTTGTACAATAAGTAGGGTGGAGTTGTACCAGGGCGAGCACATAGGCAATGGCAAGCCACTTAAGCTTACACATATAGGTAAGAGAATTATCCCCAAAACCACTCAACACTCCCTGTGCTCGCTGACGACTTATCTACAAAAAAGCCGGTCCCATATCTGGCCTGATATGGGACCAAGAGCCAGGTATGGCCCATTTCTGGCTTATGAGTTATATTGGGCCAGATATGGGACCGACCTTTTTGTAGATGACAGACACAAAAAATATTACTGTATGTACTTACCAATTTCATTAAATCCGGACAAGGGTGATCGTCTCAGATTCGCCCAAAATGGTGTGATGGGGCACAACAAGTGCACGACCATCTACTATCTACTTAGACATGATCGTGACGGCACGAAAAGCGCTTTAAGCAGGAGCTCAAACGTTTCTGACCAGTTACGCCATCAATATGTCTAACTATTTGGGGAAAAAGAGGAAACGTTTGCTTCATTTCCAGGAAATTCTCAATGCCCAGAAGGATTTAGAGTGACCAATGACCATATCGACGGATTGTCTGCCTAGGTGCTGCCTTGGCGGGAGGAGATCTAAAACAAGAAATCGAATATGACGTAAAGAGCATCCATATTGCGTGCTTGTCTGTGCTTGTATGTGTTGATGTTTTGTTGATGGCCGCCCGTACCGTGCCTGGAGGCCGAACCAAGGGTGGTGGGTTCAAGGTTGAAGGTATGAGGAACGAGAGGAGAAAACGAAGATTTACAGAGCAACCTGACGAGTCTCAGTGGGGCTTGAAAGGGTCCCGAAATTGAGAAATCGAGGCGGGATTGGAGGTGGGTGTCCGGGTAAGCGCCGTGTGGAAGATCCGGTGTAGAGGGGTCTGGTGGGCATCGAAGAAAAGGGACTGTGAACTCCAATTGGACAAGAACAGTTACAGAAGCGAGTGTGACAGGACACGCAATTGACAGGGTGAAAGACGTACAAACAGAAAAAGGTCACTAACTCAGACCGGCCCCAAATTCAGCATCGCCGCTACCCCTCCTTATCCTCCTCTCCTTTCGACTATAATGGAACGTCATACATCCTCAAAGTCACCGTCTCGCCGTATATCCTTTGGAACCTCGTTGCAGGCTCTCGGCGCCAAGATATCCCATACACTCGGTGGAGAGAGGGGCCACGACGAGAAAGACGTTGATACCCGTTCGATAAGCACCGTAGACTCCAAGGGTGAGCACAAAATCATCTCAGAGCAGAAGATGGAGGGAGAAGAGAAGGAAAGGGAGAAGCGAGATAAGCATGATAAGGCCGTGCCCTTATCCAAATTCCTTATCTCCCCACCCATTCCTTATCTTTTGGCGAATTATCCGCCCTCCTGCATGTTTTCTGTGCCCCTTTTGTTCATTCCGACATATTCCCTAACGAATGAGCCCTGACATGTCTTCTTCTGACGCAGATCGCTCCATTTCTCGTGGTCGGGAAGTCTTCGTACGTCGTCTACCCAATGTCGCCAATCATCACCCCGTTCCTGACATAGAAGCATATTAATAGCATTCTTCCGGGAGAGGTGGCGCAGGCAACATTCGCCAGGCCTCTGTTTCGCGTGAGGCAAGGCCTCTCGATGGTCCTGATGACTTCTCCATAGTCCGTGGTCGTGAACCAGTCCCTGCAGTACGTTCAGTGCGTAGTTTCACCTTTCAATACACCGTTACGGGAACTCATTTGGATATAGACCTTCTCCACTGGCCGTGGGGGCGCAGGAAATATTCGTTCACCGTCTCGGGACCCCAAACTGGCCCTTGTCGCCGATGACAACCAAAGTCTATCAGATAGTGAGGTCATCCGTGCTCATGTCGCCGCCACCGCCGACGGACCTGTACGTTACACTTTCATTCTTCAGTGCCCTTCATAGTCTGATTGATATTATGCCTTCAGCGCTCCTCTGGCCGCGGTGGTGCAGGCAACATCTCCACCTCTCGCTCGCGATCTCGGGGACCGGCTATTTTAGCTTCGCCCAACACTTCCACCCCACCACACACGCCGGTCATTGTGCGCTCTACCGGCCGTGGGGGAGCAGGAAACATCAGCCTTAATGGTGTTGACATTTCAATCGACGTACCCGAGGATATCCAAGAGCGCGACGAGGATGAGGAAAAGCGGAAGGCTCTCCTTGCACATCGGAATGAAGGCGGGATGTAGGGTTTTTTTTTTCTATTGCGATATTGTAATGATACTGATGTTTTGTATCATTGTACCAGGTACTCGTCTGGCCGCGGAGGATCCGCTAATTTAGCTGCTTATCCTGCACCTGGCATTGAGCACACACCATCGCGTGGACGCGAGTCTACAGGACGTGGTGGCGCGGGCAATATTGTCCGGGACTACTAGGTTTTCTACATTATGTTATTTTCATGCCGCCGTCTCCCCCATTCCATCTCACCCCTATTCTGATTTCGTCCTTCTTTACACCTTTCTCACCCCTCTCTTGCCCTGCTACCCCCTCCGTCCCTCCTGGCCTTTGTCCTCCTCCCAAAACTCATAAGAACCGAACGAGTTCGTTGTATTATACTATCTTTATCTGACTGACTTTACCGCCTTGTACATTTCTTCGAGATAAATTCATTCCATTGTCACGACTCACATGTGAAACTTTGTGGTTTCAGTGTCGTCTTCCCGTTGTACACAATCATGAACCCCACGGCTTTTCTCTGGCCAGCGCCTGCGCCTGGGCCTTCCTATCACCACACTTCCGCATCTGCATCCAGAAACACATTTTCGCCAATCTCTCGTTTAATTCCCACCGTCGCTGCAAGCGGTTCCTGTCTCTCATGAAACGAAACCCCAGCCTCAGCACGTATGTGGTGTCTATCTACGTCGCGGACAAATCCTGTGGTACTAGCGAATGTTCGTTATATTCGCCTGCGTTACCTCGCATCCTCAATAGGGTGGCTAAAAATGGTATATTACGATGGGTCTTTATCTCTTGCTGCGAAAGAGACCGAGCTCCGCGTATGCGATTGTGGGACACACGAGGCTCGATCCTCCACCTCGCACAGCTCTCAAAGAAGCAAACCACTCCGAAGAGAGTACTTAGAAAGGCGGGGCGGCCAGGATTGAAGGATGCGACAGGATTGACACCTCTGCTCCTCGAAGGCCTAGGGCTGGGTGGGTTTGAATCAAAGGATGTATTGAGTTTCCTCAAAGGGCCGTATTGCTCTCTCGACTTGACGCACCTGAGCCGATTGTATCTGCGGGTCAAGGAGAATACGATCACCGCCGCCACTGAAGTGATAAGGGGATCCCCATTTCTCGAACGGGTCTATTTATTTCCACCCCCGATAAGGTGGAACACAGGTCAATTGTGGCTCCAAGTTTGGTTTATTGAGCTTACTCGTTCTTCAGTCTCACCAGACAGAGCATTGGACCTATCATCCCTCTCAAGCTTACGCAATTTCTGCATTTCTTCAGACGAGGGCTCCTTCGGCTACAATGGATGCGGTTTCCTACAGTGGGCTGCTGAAACAATCCTTCCGAAACACCTGGACAGCATCACTGTCATCGTTGATGGCGGAAGTCCAGCGTACCCTGACCATGGCAACTTAAGAGTGTTGGACACGCTACTACTCAGGATGGCCAATCATACACAGCACCACCTGTGCAATATATATCTATACGTGATTGGCCCGAGCTTAGGAGATACTTCCACGAGCAGGAAGATCTTGGGAAATCTTCCGGCTGCGGACGCCACGGGGAACCTCAGGCTCCGATTTTTCGACATGGAGCAATCCAGGCATTATATTCCTTCTGCGGATATGTATTTTGATGTAAAGCAATTGAGTTGAGATTTGAACTTCTGCACTATCTAGTTGAAATAAAAATAATTCCTTCCCTGGTCATCTCACCAAGATACGTATAACCTACAGTGTTATCACACTAGGCAACTTGGCAAATGGTCTTGTCGGATTGAGTTGAGTTTACCATCGCATATTTGATGTGATCATCAACCGTTGACAATCAAATGAACTTGAACTTCATCCATGACTACGACTCAACGATGTGGGTCAACTTTTCCATCTTTTCGTACCATCGGTGAATATGCTGACAACACTTGTAAGATATAAAACCAGCCGTGTGCCTTTTTCGTTTTTGCTACTCAGTTTGCTTTTTCTGGCTCTTAGCATCCTGTGCCAGGTCGGAGCCCTCTGCTTAGGAATTTGGAAAAGCGATTTCCATTCTGGCAAACTTGACAGCTGTCTTCGATCGGTCCCGTTTTCGATGTGATCCCATCGCTGGTGAGGTATATAAGGAGGGAAGTCTTTCCATTGTCGCTTCTCAATTGTACTATGTTCAACTCCTGTAAGGTGACGTCACTCCGTCAATCTCACAATGCACTCACACTGGCAATTGCTTACATGCTCAGGTTGACAACCAGATGATCATGATAGGTTAGTGTGTCCAAACCCCGCATGCAGGAATCAGGATAACATAAGTATAGATAAAGAGATAACTGATTAGATGGCTGTATGCCGAGGACAAGCCACATGGCACTGCCACATTTGCCTCCGATTGACATGCTCCTTGCCTCGCGTTCACCGCTCCTATATAAAGCTCGGATCCGACATCTAGATCCCCTTCCTCCCCCACCACCATTCTTTTCGGAAATCCATAATTCCTCATAATGCCGGCCTCTGACGCGGTTCTCACTCAAATCCTTGCTCAGCTTGATGCAATGCAGGTCCAACAGCAGACAATGCAGGCCAAGGTGCTTCCTATTCTCAAAGAATGGCACAATACTGATGTAAAATTTAGCTGGATGCAATATCTGGCGCGTCCAAGACCCCTGCGGTGCCTCTTGAGCCAAGACATGGTCGTTCAACCTCGACGGAGTATATCCCTTCTCCGAGCCCCATCCCGATCTCCAACATCAAGGCATCGCTGGCATCTGCAGCTCCTCATGTTGGCACACCACCGAGTCGTGCGACCGACAAAGAACGGGAAAAGTTGCTCTATCCGGGGCGTGTAAACCTCACCAGTAAGCCTGTCACTTGCATCACCATGATCCGTCCGACTGACACCGAATATGCTGCAGCCTACCCTGATCAGCACGGAATTACTCCTTACCCATTGAACTGGGGTGCAGGCGACGGAACTACGCGTGGGCCTATAATCTGCTCGCGCCTCCCGTCTTCCATCAAGCACCGCAATGCCATCGGGGCACACTCTGGGTCATACTCCATCTACCGTGCTCTCTCCATCGCGATGGGTGCACTTTCTCCGACGCACAAACCGGATTATTCGCAGACGGAACCGCCCGTGTCCATCCCGCCGCAGCCATCTTGGTTTGACCCCACAAAAATCGTCGCGTTTGACCCTTGGGGCCATCTTACCCCATCGCTGTTTCGGAAACAGATCGACGAAGAGGGTCTCGATGTCAGGCCTAGCATTGCTGTCACGAAAGCACATCTGAAGATGAGCGAGCTCGATGAGAGCGCGAGACGGGGGGACCTCGTGGTTGATGGGAAAATCGTTATGAAGAGCCAGCCGGGCTTGAACGCAGATGGATCGGTGAGCCAGGCTGATAGTGGCGTTGAAGTGTTTGTGAGCAAGGCTGCTGTGGAGCCGGTGTGGTATCTCCCTGGTGTTGCTGAGCGATTTGGCATTTCGGAGAGCCTCTTGCGGCGTGCTCTGTTCGAGGACACGGGAGGAATGTACCCTGAGCTCATCACTCGCCCGGATATCAAGGTATTTTTGCCTCCCATCGGTGGACTTACCGTATACATATGTATGTCCTCTTCCGCCTACGACATTATATATGCTAACCTCGTGTCAGTTGGTAACCCCGCTTTCATGTCCGATGAATCCAAAGAGCTCACCCTACGCGTCCACGACGAATGTATGTTCCCAACACGTCTCTTCCATCCCTTCCCTCATCCCGATCCACCTCTACAGGCAACGGTTCAGACGTGTTCGGCTCAGACATCTGCACCTGCAAGCCGTATCTCACCTACGCTATCGAGGAGTGCATCCGCGGGGCTCAAAAAGGGGGGGTCGGTGTCGTAGTGTACTTCCGCAAAGAAGGCCGCGCCCTAGGCGAGGTCACGAAATACCTCGTGTATAACCTCCGCAAGCGCGGTGGGGACTCAGCGGATAAGTATTTTAAGAGCACGGAGCTGATTGCGGGGGTGAAGGATATGAGGTTCCAGGCGTTGATGCCGGATGTGTTGCATTGGTTAGGTGTGAAGAAGGTCGATCATATGGTTTCGATGAGTGATATGTGCGTGTCGCATCCTTCCCCTCCCCCCTTCTCCCCTCACTGACATCGTTCGCATTCATAGGAAATACGATGCAATCGTGAAGAGCGGTATACCCATCCTTCGGAGATACGATATCCCTGGTATGTAACCTTCTTCCCTCTCTCAGCCTTCTTACGCACGTATTACCTGTAGATCACCTCATTCCTCCCGACTCTCGCGTTGAAATTGACGCAAAGATCGCTGCGGGCTACTTCTCGAGCGGAAAGCAGATCACGGAGGCGGATCTCATCAAGACTGTTGGGAGGACTTGGGAGGAGACGGAGCATTGAATGCACAATTGCATTACTCACTGTTCATCATGCATCCGGGCTAATTACCGCTGTCGCACATGGGAAGAGGGATGCTTGTGTGTGGGTCTACGTAATCATTGTATATTTTGTACGGACAATACTCGTAATTCTCTGTTCTACCTGCATGACGCTGCCACTGTTTCGCGCCTTCATTAGGTGGACTATTCGACGTTCCTGCGGCCGAGCATATGGTCAGAAAACGCGCAGTAGCACCATAAAAAGGAGAAACGACTGGAAGTGTTTCAGATATGATGTGAAGTAGAAGTAGAATTTACCGAGGCGTTACTGGATTGGGGGTAGTGCTATTTCGACGCAGTAGCGTTTATGGCTGGTATACATACAATGGGCATTGTACGAACCGGCCCGGATGGCAGGCGGACAGGAGCATTCAGATCGTTTGATGGATGCACTATGTAACATAGAAATACAAAAACCTCAGCCTTGTGACGCGGAAACGAGCAAAGCCATGGAAGAGATCCCGAATTACGCTAGTACTTCTTCGAAGAGATGTCAGGGGAATAGATAGATAGGTAGTTGTGGTTTAACGTGTAGAATTCGTCGCAGCCAGATCGTGAGGTTCATCCATAAACTCATGACAGTCACGCCATGGCTATTAGCATAGCTACTTTGGCGGCGGGGTCGATGGGCCTGCGTTAATAAATGTCAGTCGACAAGAGGATACACAAGGCCGCGTCAAAACGTACCGAAGAGGCCTCTGCGCCCTGGGGGAGGGGCTGGGGACATGGTCATGGCGGGGACGGGTGTTGGAGCGAGTAGAGGGTTTGCTAACCAAAGAAGTGAGGCTATATTGAAGTTTTGAAGGTAAAGGAAGACGTACGTCTCCACTGAGCCCATGCGGGGATTTCGGGTCTTGGAGGCTCTGGTGCGGGGGTTGGAGCGACTGGTGCAGGCGGCGGAGGTGCACTGATCATGCGATTCTTGCGCTCGGGACGCTTGTGGACGACACGCCATGCGGGACGTGCGGGTGCAGGCGGTGGTGGTGGCTCCAGTGCTGGCGGAGGAGGCGGTGGAGGTTCTAACATGGGTGGCAACTAGACATCAGGTGGCCAGTGAGTCGATGGTGCAAGTGAGTGAGAACCAGCCTTACATTTGGTCGCCAATGTTCTGAATACTCCCCACCCGCCCCATGTTTCGATTTCATCTGCATCAATTCCGATATCTCGCTATACACAACGTCGCGTCAATGAGATTGGCAGTCGTGTTATGAAATGAACTCACTATTGCAATGCCCTGCGCTCATCGCGAAGCTTTCCTACTTCTGCGAGAAGTATACGAACTTCAACGGCTAGAGCTTTGCTGAATTCACTCATGTATCTACAAACAATCAGATTGAGATCGGTTTGCGTCTCATGGGTACTTGAAACTCACTTGGGAGGCTGCGTTGGCTGCCCATATCCGTTCTTGCTCATGTTTGAAGGGATTTTCTCGAGAATAAGCCCCAGAGAAGGTGGTGGTTGAATGAAAGAAGCGAAGGACACGAGGCAAAGGGGATTTGTATCAAGGTGGATTATAAACCCATGACGTCGCTCCTTCAAAAGACTGACGCGTCTGACCATTCAGTACCTTGTCACTTCTTACCGTCGTGCAATAAGCTGGCTGTGAAACAGCCTGATGAAAATCGAAGAGCCATCGGCCCGTACGACCACGAGATTCTGGATCAAACTGTCATATGATGATTGTATTCTTATGGACCTATGCGCCTATCAGCATATCAAGTGCACTCAACGCCGCCTGAGTCATTCCCCCACGCAGCCCAAGGATGACCACAGAACTTATCGCCCACCAGCCTCTCCATCTCTCCATCATCGGACGACTAGACCCAGAGTACATCGAGTTCCACAACTCGACGCTGCAGTACATCGTTCCACCCCATACACTTGTCTGGGATCCGGCTATAAGAGATGCTCCGGTTGTGCCGGGAGGAGCACCATCACTTGAGGTGGCTAGGACTCAGGATTTCGACTTGACGTATACCAAGATCAGGACGTTTACGCCTAAAGGAGAGGTTCCTGAGGGTGGATGGCCGGTATTCATCTTCTTTCATGGAGGTTAGTTTGTTGTCCGAAAGTTATTGGCTTACTTTTTAACGAGATGGTTTCGAAGGTGGATGGACTCTTGGAAATATCGCTAGCGAAACGTCTTTTTCAACGCACATGGCAGTCGGTAAGTCCCTCTTCTATGTCCATATTCTCCATATTCACGTCCCTTCAGGTGCGCACTGCATCGTGATTTCGGTGGATTATCGCTTGGCTCCGGAGCACCCATACCCTGCGGCTGTCGTAGACGCGATCGACTCGCTCGATTGGGTCCTCCTCCACGGCCGCATCAACCTCAATATCAACACGTCCCGTATCGCAGTCGGTGGCTCTTCCAGGTACGGTATTTCTTGACCGATGAAATCATGCATGTAAAACACGCATTCACAGTGGAGGGAACCTCGCGGCTATTCTGGCCCTCAAAGCCGCCGAGCGCACGCCCCCAATCCCTCTCGTCTTCCAACTCCTAGTCGTACCAGTGACAGACAACACCGTCTCCACCTCTAACCTTTGGGCTGAGAACCAGCACACGCCATGGCTCAGCCCTGACCGCATGTTGTGGTTCCGCAATAACTACCTCCCCAACGCGGAGGACCGGACGAAGTGGGATGCGTCGCCAGCGTTTGCACCGAAGGAGCTTTTGGCGAAGGTCCCGAGGGCTTGGATTGCTGTTGCGGAGCTGGATATATTGAAAGAGGAGGGGGTGCTGTATGGTGAGAAGATGAGGGAGCTCGGTGTCGAGGTGGAGACGATTGTGTATGAGAAGGCGCCACATCCGATAATGGCTATGGACGGTGAGCACTTTCTTCGACTGGAGACTAATCGTTAACGTGTTTGTCGGCGTTGCGTTTTTCATATTACTACCGTTATATTATAGGGTGAGTATTTTTAGTTTTGTACTTGATCATATGGTGACCCCTCGGTTGACAGCGTGCTAAAGATTGGTGCACGCTTGGTATCGAACGCAGCAGCAGCATTAGAAAGAGCCTTCGAGCAGAAGTAGATTCATGTGTCTGGGTACACAGTAGCGAAGATTGAGTTGTAGTATACAGAAAGTGGAATGTACTAATGGTACAAGTATTACAACAGTTAAAATGCTAATCGAGCTCGTCAATCGACGGTTGAGCCGGAATCCCAATATGGAGAACTTCCATCATATGCCTCTCCCGGTCCCTCTAGAGAAAGTGTTAAAAATGTGATTAACTCAACCGCGATAAATGAGTCATACCAAGAGCACTAATATCCGCTCCTCATCCATGAGCATTCCATTGAAACGGTCACCCCACGCAGGGTTGAATGGCATCGCGATGGACACATACGGTAGTTTGCTTCTAACTGGCTCCGCCAGCCCAAAGATGAACTCCTCAGACGGGTCCACCATCAGCTGATGATCCTCCAGCTCAGCAAGCCCACGGTGTATATCCCTGGAAACTCTGTCCTTCGCAGCTGGTGTGAAGTCCAATAGCATCGAATACTGGTATATCTCCTCGTCCTCATCACCCTCTTCGTTATATGTCACAATCGCACGCTGCCCGGCGGTCGTCGTGATCCAACTCAGCGGAATGTCCGATGCATCCAGCACGCGGCTGATATCTGGGCCCCAGTCCGCCCATGCACGAGCACGCTTGCCTGGGATTAGACCGTCCTCCAACAAGCTAGGGAGGTAGTGAGTGACGCCTGCCTCGTCCTGCAGGGTCGAGGTCGTGCACGCTCGGAGGAGGGCACGCCGGTGGACGAAAAGGGTGTAGGAGCTGTTGCGCAGGGTGTGCAATTGGACGTTGAATACGACGATCGCGTCTTCTGGATTATCGTGGAACGGGGCTGTGGAGTATGGTGTGCCGCTGGGAGCGGGGTTGGGTTCCGCGCGGCAGGATATGTTGGAGATAAGGGTGCCAGGGGTGAGGCCCGGTAGGGCGAGGGCAAGGAAGGGTTCTGTAGGAGCAGGTTCGGTGCCGATCGGGATCTGCCAGATGTCGAGCGTGTTGTGGTTGTAGTTTGGGAGTAGCAGTATCAGGGGCGAGAGAAATATGACATCGTGGTAGGTGCGCGTGGCGCGGTGGACGTCCAATTTCAGAACACCCGTCTTCCACTCGAACACGCGCAGGCTGTCCAGAAAGTGGAAATGAGGGGTGTGTTGTGACATGACGAGGACGAGATGGTCGCCGACTATCTCGATGAGCATGGATGGCTGCGACGCCCGAGTCTCGCTGATGAATAGCACCGGGTTTTTGGCCAGGGGATGAGGCTTGCCGGTGGACAGCTGAAGCAGATGGATTTCAATGACATTGCGCCGCGGAATCGAGGGATGCGGAGTACTACAAATGAAACGTGGTCATTTAATAAAATCTTCCTGGAAAAAGAACCGAACTCACAAGGTCATGATGGCAATGAGGTCGTGTTCATAGACGGACACGCCGATGTCCACGAGTGTCTTGTCGACGTGTACCTGCTTCCACACCGCGACGTCGATTGGTGCAGAGGGCAGCTCGCAGTAATGGATTGTCTTCCGCCCGCTGTCCCCTCTGAAATAAATCCCGCCAGTCAGGTCATAGATCCCGGACGGGAAGTTAATGACAGGAATGAATCGTCGGAAGTCGAGCTGCATGTGAAACCAGCCCTCTACACGGTCTCGTAGTGAGCGAATGCGGTCGAGGGCATCGTGGCTACTATGTTCGTTGGTCACTACGCCTGCGGGCACGACGTTAAAGCGGTATTGTAATCCGAGAGAATTTTGGATCATGTGCCGGAGAATTGAGCTTGTACGCTTGAGAAGCGCAAGCTCGGAGAGGTTGAGGAAGCATA
>JABCKO010007983.1:0-33038 GCA_018855915.1 Tephrocybe sp. NHM501043
GCGACATGGTGACGAATATAGGCAACCTCAAACGGGCTCTTAACAAGATCTTTGGCTCCAAATCCAAGGCTGAGAGCCCGTCGAACATCACACAGTCAGATCTACAAGATGTATTCCGGGGAGCGCCAGGTGCAAAGTATGACATCATAATCCAGGCTTTGTTACTACAGTGGCGGAAGGATATCGAGAAGGCTAGAGAACCACATCCACAGTCGACTGTGGATTACCAGGCTTTGGTTGCTGAGTTACTTAGACTCCGAAACATGGCCAATTATTCATCGGTAACCCAGATGGCAGCCCAAAGCGAGACGACTGGAATTCCTACACAGAATAATGCGTTGGTTTTGGCGCCTCAATATCCCGTTCCACAGCGTTCAACCGTTTTGCAGCTGGAACAGGCTTCAAACACGCACTCCATCGAATACCCTTCTATTTATCCCAGATCTGCTCTCCTCGAGCCTCAAGTACCACTGCCTCTACCTCCTCAATACCAGACACGTTCTATACAGCTCGTCGCTAATCCTGTTCTTCCACCACCCACCAACAGCAAGTTTGGATACCAGACTTGATATCAACGCATCCTTTCAGGCTTCTCGCTATGTTTTGGTTTTGGCTCCCATCTATCTACAGCTTCTTGTTCGATTTGTTCCGGGAATTCATTTCTATCAACCACAACATTAGACATTTTGCCAGAAATACACCGGATACCAACTTGCTTTATTATAGCTTATCACTTTACCTTTCCAATCATGATTCCATCCTTCCATAGTGATTAGAAAGGCTAAAAAATCTCAAAAGAAAAGGCTCAGCTAGCAAAGGACAATGGTATACTCCCTGTTAACGTGATGAGTCTGTCTAGGAGAGACCAACTCGCCATACTTCTCCTTCTCCTTCTTGCCTCGCTTTGCATAAAATTCACTGTATCCCTTAAACACTTTTGCATAGGAATGGCATGAGTGCGAAATTAAAAGCTCATAATAAAGCTGTGAAGAACTATTCCGGTTGATCAATTCTTCCCCTTTCTAAAAGATGACGGCCGACCCTGAGATACTGAAATTTTATCAAGTTTGAAAACAAGTCTGTTGCGTTTCAGCAAATTATGCAATGCGAATTTACCCAGGCGGACCTGATATTTACCCAGGCGGACCTGATATACTCATGAGATACAGTGAGCTGAAGATAATAAGGTACCTGTGTTACGATTTCTCTTCCTGCGGTTATCAAGTACACCCCACAGTGTAGTCGTGCAGGTAACTCGCACGCATGGAATCTGAGCTGCTTGATCCCTCATGATGATTGCAACTGGCCTTGTGAACGAGCATAGGAAGATCTCAAAATAGTTGGCATACAGATAAACTTGTGGCCTCGTGTTCCGTCCTGAGTCCTAAGTCCTGTCGAAAGACAACCTGATTGACACCCTAAGGTCTGGCTATCTCTGTTTCTAAGTCTATCAACTACTTGCATAAATTATCATGATCAATCTAGAGCGAACCTCTGGACCTAGAGGCTGATCTTGTATTATGACGAATACAAGGACGACCGTCACTCACTCTGTCATAGGCAGTTGAATCGGCCTAGGATACATCGCAGTACCCATTGGATAGATATCGTAGATATCGTTATAAATCAACCCACTCACTCAGTTATGGGCAGTTAAATCGCCCTAGGGTACATTGTATTACCCATTGTGTAGATATTGTACATATTGTTAGTAAGTACAACGGTTCTGAACAGTGAATGCTCGAGACCTTGATGTCCATCTACTCGTCATGTTCCGGGATTCTTGGTCTTCCTTCACAATGTTAAATACAGTCGATGCTAGGTTATGTGGTTTCATCGCAATCAAACCTCTCTGTATCTTTCTTTGTTGTGAGCCTCGACAATAAATCGATCAATGCATCCAGACGTTGGGAGTTTCCTACTCGAAGTTGCAGATCAAATTTCTTCTGTGAATTTCTAAAGAGACTGGCTGTTCCAGGTGTCCATTGGGGCCTTGGGCGGTCATCATCAGGTTTTATACTGGAGAGATAGGAGTTTATATCAATCATCGTTGGACGCCCAGCAGGCTCAAAGTTCCAGCAGCGCTCTAAGAGCTTCCAGAGCTCTTGTGTTAGACGAATGAGCCAGGCGTCAGGTCCACTGAGAGGCCGTGATGGCGTTTTACCCATCATAATCTGGAATATAACAGTGGTCTCCATGCGGTATTTCATAGAATGGAGGGTTGTCAGTTAAGATCTAAGAAAGGTGCTATGGAGCTCTTGTTTGGCGGCTTACTTCATAACAGAGACCACCCCATGCATAAACATCTGTTTCCTTGGTATTGTGAATGGTTTGGCGTCCACTCGTGCCATCCACGCAGTCGCTTTCAAATTGTGCAACTCGCGCGCTTGATATCGGGGTGTCCCTCCCTTGGAAGCCACTGACGACTGTGAAGTCCAGTGCACGATTTTGAATTCGTGGACGTTAGAGAGACCAAAGTCTGCGACATATTCCCTGCCTGAGTGATCAACCAGAACGTTTGCCTGAATCGCCTCAGGTCAAGAGATTGAGATGATACGAGACGCAAAGAGTAGTTGAGGATTTCATGCAGAAGTGCCCACAGGAAATATAGTGATCTTACATACCAAAAGTATTCTGTTAGGAGGATTCGAGCGCCGTGCTTGTCTCAAATATTCTCTGATATTGCCACACTCGGCCCAAGGTACCATGAGGGAGAGTTTTGATTAGAAGATGCAGATACCGAAGAACGGGAGGATGTTATAATGTGACAGCAGCCTCCAGATAATGGCCTCTTTGACAAACACCTAGAAATAAAAGGTCTTCACTGGAAATACCTCACATGATTAAATTAGGATAGACACACCTTATTCATAGATGCGCTAAATTCCTGGTTCGGCCGTGACGTCTTGAAGCACAAGTGTTCCCCGCGGTACCACACTCTATATACGTCTCCAAACGCTCCCAAAGTCACGGGCTCGGAACTGTCAGGAATCTTTGAAAAGGTATGTTTGTTGACAATGAGATACTGAGGATAAATCTCGGTCTTTGCTGAGAGCGTGTACATCGCAGCTGTGATTTCTTTTTCTTTTCCGCTTGAAGAATCATGCGAGGAATCTAGGATCTGTGGACGAGATATAATATCCGTACCCAAATGGCAGTCAGAGAGACATGCACGCACCTCTTAACAACCATAGAGAATGACTTGTGCTTCTCGATCATTAGAGTTAATCAAGAGACGATAGCTCTGAGGCTGCTCGAGAATCTCCGAAGAAGTGATGAAGCCGTTTGGACGCTCTGTGAACGAAGCCGTTCGTAGAATGTAGACTGGGCTGTAGCGATGTTGACGCTAAGAAGGTCGAGGAAGTTGGGCAGGTCTTCAACCGCAAGTACAGATCCTGAGAGGTAACTCTTGACGATGTCCTTCAATGCAAGCGCTTTGAAAATATTGTTTAATGCTTGATTTGCAATCATCCCCAAGTATCTTCTGGTTAGTTGTCCGGGCCTAAGCTTGAATGCTCTAGATATGGGTGAGAGCTGTGCAGCTATATAATTGAGAACGACGGGGTATGGCTCTGAGGCATTTATGTGTAGAGTTCTGATGTTTTTTGAGCTTCGGAAGACAATATTTTTGTTGACACTGCAAACCATAATTTTCACTGTCAGATCACTGGCAAGGTATTCGAATATCGAGGAAAATATCCCAGCAGTCTCGTCAAACAAGTTTTGAGCTCCTGAGCACCTGTCCAAAGAAGAGAGCCCAGCAATGACGAGAAGTTGTGTCGCTGTGAAGGCAGCCCGATCCTGAAGGGAAGTGACAGAAGGGAGGAATGAAGAGAAGCGATGGGAGGAATGAATCGTATGATGACTGTGTAGCTGTAGGTCGAAGAATGAAAACTTCTACGTGTCACGTGTGTATGCGTATGCTATGAGGAATGGGACATTGTGGGTCCATGTGGGTACACGTGTGGTGCTGGCTGTCAACACCCGTTCAACACTCCCACCTGACGCAGCGCATCACGCGGGCTCAATGCGGGAAAAGTTCCCCAGTGCTTCGTCACAGAGATTGCAGACTAAAGCCGAAGGTAGCGGGGATGGGGGCAATAATGTCGGCGAAGTTACGGAGCCAGTAGAGCTCTCGGCCGGTCTCACTGGCAGCGATGACTTCAGCCTCCGTTGATGAGAGGGCCACCACAGACTGCTGTTTTGAAATCCAGCTGACGGCGCCACCCCCAATGAGGAGCATTGAACCTGTCGTGGACTTCCCGGTGTCGACATTGCCGCCATGATCAGCATCGCTGAAGGCGCTGAAGGTGAATGGGCATCCAGCCGAGTATTCAATGCAGTAATCAAGCGTACCACGGACGTAGCGGAGGTGTTTCACTGCACGCCAATGTACTGGGCCAGCGTTGGATTTGAAACGACACAGGGACACCCACTGCATATGCAATGTCTGGACACGTACACATCGCTAGGTAGAGCAGGGCACCCGTGGCCTGGATGTACGGCACATGGCGCATTTCTTCAAGCTCTGCAGGGGATGTGGGGGAATCAGATTTCGAAAGTCGCTCACCCGGCGCCAGGGGGTCGTGACCGGTTTTAAATCCATCATGCCAAAGCGCGTAAGTACCTCAACAGCGTATGCCTGTTGACTGATCCAGAGCTTCCTCGCAGCTCTGTCCCAGGAGACAATGACACTGAGTAAGCCTGTGGTTGGGCCAAGATGACGGAGCTTGAAGTATTTGTGGAGGTCAGTGATGAGGTTGAGAATGGCAGAGCGGGACTTTGAGGCTATTGTCATGTCATCGACATGGATGGAAATGATTACGCAAATGTTGCCTTTAATGTAAACGTGGATGCACGAGTCGGAGGCATACGAGTGAACAAAAGATCCGGAAAAACTTCATGAAGTCGCTTGTGCCAGAGGTGGCCCACCTGCTTCACGCCATACAGGCCCTTTTCAAGCCTTGCAACAGGCTCGCCTTCCCCAGGGAGCCGTGCAGCATCAGGTGTCTCTGGGAAACCCTCAGGAAACTGTATGTACAGCTCTGCATCGACTACGCCATTTAAAAAGGCAGAGGATATGTCGACCGATTCCAGGTGCATGTCTTCCAGGGCAGCCGGGGTGAGAACCATATGCACCGCAGCCCAGCATGCGATGGGTGTGAAGGTTTCATCAAAATTGACCCCAGGCCACTGGCTGAAGCCCTGTGCAACCACATAGGCCTTGAATCTGTTGATGCCACCATCTGGCAGGTGTTTCACCTTGAACACCAAGCGTGAGCCCACAGCTTTCTTGCCCAGAGGGAGATATACAGCGTGCCATGTGCCATTGCTCTGAAGGGAGTTCATTTCTTCACACATTGCCTGGTGCCACTCAGCAGAGTGCCCGCTGGCCATGGCCTCCTGGTAGGATTTGGGGTTTACATTGTGGGCTCCCACCTTGAAGGCACAAGCACCAGGCTCAAGGTCACCAACATCAACATTCCACAGAGGAACACCATTGACTAGAGGTGGGGTAGGCTCAGGGGGAGGGGGTAGAGGTTGCTCAAGGGGTGATTCACACTGATCTTGGCACTAAATAGCCTCATAGTACCCTGCATTCAGGACAACAGGGATGTGTAGGCATGTGCTGGGTTGCCAAGGAGGTGGTCAGAGATGAGTGAGGCCTGGAATAGGTGCAGGTCTGGGAGGGCCTGGTGCAGGGTCAGCCAGCCCTTCTAAAGGATCAACCAGCACTTCCAAGGGTGCAGGATTAATCTGCATGGGATTTAGAAGCTCCTCATTTTCCTCATCATCACTGGTGCTATCTGCAGGTACCACAACAATGGGTAGTCCACCTAAGGCATTGAAAGTCTCGGTCATGTGGGACCCTTGTAGGCCCATTATTTGGCCAGTTCCAATAGGCCTCTGAGGGTCACTTCCAAATTGGAGCCAATGATTCAGACTGCTCTAAAATGCCAAAACCCTACTAGGCCTATTATTTTGATGTTCCTAATAGGCCTAGTAGGGGTCCACATGACTGCAACTTTCACTGCCAGCCATGGGGTAGTCTGGGTGTAGTGGCAGCATCACTAGCATCATTGTTATAGGCAACTGGGTATACCAGGTCAAGGAAATCAGACAAATGGGGAGGAGGAGCAGGGTCCTTTATAGCAAGTCTGGGGAACCACAATTCATCAAAGATGACATCCCTAGAGACAAATATCTTTGTTAGCCTTGGTACATATACCTCCCCAATCTGATTCTCAGAATAGCCAACAAATATCCCATTGCAAAGCATTGCAGTGATGACATCCTTTATGGTTCAATTCAGGCATTCTGCCATGCTGTTCTGCTGGGGAGTTGCCTGATTTGTAAACTCCACCCTAATCCCTTCAGCTTTGCAGAACCCCAGAAACTCATTTGACATATACTCTCCACTGCCCTTGCTGTGTAAGCATTTTACCTTTGCATCAGTTTGTTGTTCAGCCCAGGTTTTAAACATTTTGAAGGCTTCAAACATCTGACTTTTCTGATACATATCAGATACCTCCATCCATCTGGTTGCATTGTCAACAAATGTAACCCACCATTGGCAGTTAGTTTTGTGTGCTCCCACCTTTTCTGGACCATGAACATCACTGAAGATTCTGCCTAGAACACCCTCTTCTCAGTCACCAGCATAGCAAGAAGGGAAGCAATGTTGTTTTCTATCCAACCAGGGTTCACAGGTATATGGCATAGGTATTCTTGAGGTGAGTTGTAAATTTTCATTCAGGTTTTCAGAGATGAGCCTTTCAAGACATGCTGCACCAAGGTGGCACTTACACTGATGAATGAGGGTTTGATCAATAGATGGAGCACTTGATACCTGAGAGGCAGAGATAGTAGGCCACTCAGTGGTTCAAGCATTGGCATAGGAGGTGAGTGTGGAATTTATGGTTGCTGTGAAAACAACATCACCATTTTGGACAAATAGGACTTGCCTCTCAAGGAAGGTTACCCAGAAGCCATGATGTACAGTGAGGAAGGGAACTGAAAGCAGATTGTTCAAGAGATCAGGTATGCATAAGACATTTGAGATGATTGTAGCTCTAAGACCCCTTCCCCCTTTATCTTTTCTCAGTGGTTTGAGTCTCACCAATCCTTTACCAGTGGAGTATACCACACTATTATCAGCAAGATGTATCAGTACTCTCCATAATTTGAGGGTTTTGGCAGGAACCACTCTCAACTGTGGTGCCATATGAGCTGTGGTGCCTGAGTCTGTGTTTCAGAGAACATCAGAGGGTAAGGGAGATGATTTGGGTGAGAGTCTACAAACTGTGGCTTCTGCCTTTTCTGCAGATCCATTGCAGCCCTATTCAACTTTTGTGGCATCAGCTTTTGCAGCAGTAGCACATCTCTTGTTGTGCCATTTCCTTTTTGCATCACATTTACTCAGGTCATCCTTTTTGACAAATGCATGGACAGCCTCCAGACATGTGCACTTATTGGCTTTGTGTGGACTGTCACAGATGTAGCAAGTGATAGGTCAAGCAGCAGCAGTAGCAGCTTCAGCAGCATGGGCATCATTCTGGTTGTCCTCATTCCTGAACACCTCCTTTACAGCATCCTTGGTGAGGTTGTTCAGTATGAGGATGTACAAGACAAAGCCTTTATATTTGTCTCAGGGAAGAGCACATAATATGGCCATGATTGTGAGTTCCTCATCTAATGTTTTGATCATGTAAGTGATTGATTTCTCCTCACTGGGAGACATGATTGCTGGTGGCTGTAGTGACTGTGCACACTTCATCGCTGCTTCAACTTGCACTGTGAGTTTGACTATACTTTCATTGTTCTATTTGCAAATACTGAATAGGTTGCCGAAGGAATTGAAACAGGCATTTGGAGCCAATTTTGAGTGGATCTTGCAAAGCTTTATCCACATTGCAGTAGGCTGGTAGAGCACAAGATCCACTGCCATCATTTCTGCCCAACTGATATTCCTGATATCTCCATACCACCCTTCTTGTAGTTCCTAAGCAACCCACCTGCCATTAAATATGAACCCAATTCTCCAAGTGGTGGAGGCATCAATGAAAATGGTGAAGCAGAGAAAGTGTGTTGTTGGTAAATATGATAGCAGTTGTGATGTAACTATCAAAGGCTGTTAGATTAGATCATTTCTTCACTAGAGCAAGCCCTAATGAATGAAAGATGGGAGGATGGAAAGGAGTATCAGTCAACAGTGATGTCCTGATTGACTGATAGTACATAAAGGAGGAAACAAAAGAAAGGAGCTACAAAACATGAAACATAGAGATAAGACACAGAACCAATAAGACAGCAACCAAAAGCTCAGTAGCACATGGGCTGAAAGGTGAAAGGCAAGCTCATTTTTTAGTAAATACAAAGCATTTTGTAGTACCATAGTACAAGCATGTGAATAATAATTATGTTTTGACAGTAAGTAATCAAGAAGCTGGCAACAATCTCAAAGGAATTTGTGAGGATGCAGAGCCCAGGGACAAAGACAAACTCAGTAGAGTTGAAGACTAAAAGAACAGGTTGTTTCATTCTCTGGGCTGCACAAAAGGTCCCCCTATCCTTGTACATTTGACAATACCTAGAAAAACATTGTATCCCACCCCATTGACTTGCTCCCCACCTAGTCCCAGACTTTAGTACCAAAAGAGTTCCTTTTCTTCTTCAGCTCCATCAGTCCTTCCTATCAGTGCCAAGCTTTTTCTCCTCCCACTCCTGTCAGCAGGACTGTTCCAACTGACAAGAAACACCCTTTTCTCCTCTTTCCACAATCAGCTGGGTGAACCCAAACCAATACCTATCTCCAGTTGGCTGGGCATGCCCAAACTGACTTCTCTCCTCCAATCAGCTAGGTAAACCCAAACTGTTCACCACACTCCTCTGGACATCAGGATATTCCAAGTATCTGTGACCACTCCAATAGACAGGGATATCTCTACCAACTGCTCAGACCAAGATGATGGAAGAACAAATAAAGGGAAAGATGGTAGTAAAAAGACACAAAGTAAGGAATCAGTAAGATAATCAGAATAAAAATTAAAACTGATGGTGTGTATCTAATCAGGTCCTTTTTAAGCTTCAACAAGCAAGTCAAGGTCCTTGATTATAATGGCATGATTGAGTGGTGCAAGCAGGCAGTAGATAGGAAGTATGCATCCCAAAGAAAGAGTGGACTGCCACCAAGAAATGTCTGAGAGCACCATGACATCAAGTCAGTGACAGAGCCAAGGACAGGCAGATAAAGGAAAACCACTTCCAAATTAATAGAAAGAAGGTGGTTTGCTATGACTAAAGGGAACAACAAGACAGATGTAGTTGAGGGTGCCAATGAGGGATTCAGTATCAGCCAACATAACCAAAGAGCCTATGGTCTATGCAGCCAATTTGGATAGGTATTTTGTATGCCTCTTGAGAGGTAGAGAGACAGTGCATTAGGTTATGGACCATTCAAACCTGATATAGGGGAAGGTGGATGCAAATGGGTGGAACTTCCTTGGTATTGTGAATGGTTCAGCATCCACTCATGCCATCCATGCAGTTGCTTTCAAATTTGTGCAACTCACGCACTTGAGCTTTGGAAGCCACTGACAACTGTGAAGTCCAGTGCATGATTTTGAAATCATGGACGTTAGAGAGACCAAAGTCTGTGACATCTCTGGAGCCCATGGCCAATCAAGATCATGAGCAATGTCCCATATGATGCTGTTGTTATATGCAAATGTGTGGGAGCCATTAGGGAGGTGAGAGGGAAGGTGAGAGTGGAGGAACCAAAAAAAGATGAATTTATCTACCTACTTAAGAACTACATTGATTCCACGAGATATATATGCAAACTAGTGCATCACCAATATGACCAAAGATACTAGGGGATGCAGCCCCACCAAAGTTGAGCTGCAAGTCCAGATGGATAAGGCTATTAATGATAATGGTGAGCAGGTGCCAGTCTTGAGAGTGGGTGGGTATGTTTTGAAAGGCAGTATTGACATCAAAGATGGCTACCTCACTGCTTTTGTGGGTGTTGTCCACCTGTAAATAGCATGTAAAGAAGGTGCCCCAATCACAACAAAAGATAGCAGCATTGATGAAGGAGTTTAGTGAAGGCATATTGGGGTCATTGCAGGGAAACAATTGATCTGGACATAGGCTTGATCTTTTACCACTATCTTCCATTTCAGGGTCCTGCTTGGTTCTGCTTGAGTGTGCTACTTTTGCCTCTTCTTCTTCTTCCCTTTAATCTTGCAGCTATATGGCCTGCTTGCCTGCTCTCCTCCTTCCTTCACCACTCTTCTCCTCCAACCAACCCCTTGAGACTCTCTGGAATGGCCACTATGGGGTTCTCTCCAGCAAACCATATGACTGCACCAAGGTTTCCAGAATCCTGCTAACAGCAGCCATTGTGCTCTCCCCCACCACTTCCAAGGCTGAAATCCATGACACATGCTCAGCATTCCTCATCAAAGATGACATCAGGGAATCAGTTGCCTCCACCCTAGCTGACACAGTTACCTCCAAGATCATCCACCAGCTTAAGCCACCTATTGATTGTCTATCTAGTGCAATAGACTTTATCTCAGCCCTCAACACTGCTTAAGCCCAGTCTACCATCACCTTAGGCAAGCTGACTGACCAGCTCACCTCAGTCTCTACATCACTTGATATGGTAGCTAAGCACCTCTCTGCTTTGCCTCCTCACCTCCCCTCCTCCCCCCATGCCCCTCCCCCTACTACTTGGGCAGCCATCACTGCCTCCCCTCCCTTTCTCCCTCCTAACACATACAACCCTGCAGCCACCCCTTTGAACACTAACCTCCAACAGAGAATTCTTTGTAATGCCCATATGGTCCTCCTTAAATTCAACCCAGATGACAGAGTGGCCCCCCTGGACTGCACCCTAATTGGCTTGACCAAACTGCATACAGAGCTCAACAGGAACCTCAAGGATATCAACACCACAGAAGCTGCCATAACCTTGACCCAGGATGGCATCCACCCACAGCCCACCTCTACCTACATGAAAGGCCTCTCTGCTTTCAAGAACAACATGTACCTCCTCAAATTCAACACTGACCTCTCTGCTACCTGCTTCTGCACCTATGCCATTGATGAAACTTATGATCTCCTCACTAATCACTTTGGCATGAATGCAAGGGTCAAGGCCAAACCACACTACCTGATAGTCAGGTTTATTCCATATGAGGCCTTCAACCCTGAAGATCGCAATGACATAATGGCCATTAAGCATGACAATGGCCTCACCAAAGGCTCTATTCTGTTAACATCATGGCTCAAGCACCCTGACCACTGCTCCCCCAACCAGCTGCTAGCCACTCTCAAGATCACTTGCTCCACCACTGCTAATGCCAACTATCTACTCCAAGGTTCTGTCTTCATTGCTGGCTGATGAGTCACCATATGCAAGGACATCCATGAGTCACTCTGATGCAACAAGTGCCAAAGGTACAGGGATGTCAGGGCTGAATGCAAAGGTATTGAGACTTGTGTACTCTGTGCTAGCTATGACCATCCCACCACAGACTGTGCTGATGGTACTAAGGTCTGCTGTGTGTTATGCAGGCCTTACTCAGCTTATGCCAGCTCCTCCTAAAGCTGCTCTTCTTTCACTAGGTGGAGCCACAATCTGAATACCCACTACTCAGAGAACAACATGCCCTTTTTCCCAACAGGGGGCCTGTCCACTTAGATCCCTGCCCTAGCTAAACCTGCCCTCCTGGGTGAGGTCATCTCCTGCCTGGCTGTCACTAACCCCACAGATCTCCCATCTGCTCTAAAGGAGCACTTGGGCCCCATGAGACAGGTTAATCTGACAGATTTTCTAACTCAGAGATGCTTCAGCTCTCAGATCCAGCATCACATAGCAGCCACAGCAATGACTGCATCAGAGGACTTGACTATATTCCACTTCTCATGAACTACTGCACATTGAGAGCACCCAGTTGATTATGCATCTGGCAACAAAACATGCAGAAGTTGGAGACAGCCCAGGTAGCCCTCCTGAACTCTGCATGCACAGAGGATTGGGACATAATTGCCCTCTAAGAGCCTGTCTGGACAGGCTCAGCAATATGCATACTTCACAATTTTGGTCTATCATTTACCCCTCCAATCACTTTTTTGATGGTTCTACCCACTCCCATTCCATCCTTCTGGTAAATAGTAATATTTTCTCTGATGCCTTCACAGTGCTTGATGTAGACTCAAGCAATGTGACCATGATCCACTTCACAGGGGATCATGGTGATCTCACTGTTTTTAATATCTATAACAACTGTGATAACAGCAGTCTAGCTGCCCTTTCTAATTTCCTCTCCTTGCATCCCCCAGCACCTAACCAGTCCTAAAGGGATATGATGATCTGGCTGGGAGACTTTAACTGCCACTACCCCATATGGGAGAGTGCCAATAATTGCCACCTCAACTCTTCTGAGGAGAATGTGCACCTGTTACTCACCCTTCAGAGATACAACATGGATCTTTCCCTTCTGGCAGCTCGGCTCACACTACAGACTGCCCTGGACATATGAACTTGCCTGGATAATGTCTGGTGCTCCCACAACAGCTTCAACCTCATTATGGCATGCCACACTGCACCGGAGCTGTGCCCTCCTATTACTGACCACCTTCTAATTGTTACAGTCATTGACCTCCCAGTGGCTTGCTTCACAACTACCTCAACAAGGAACTTTGGTGAGGTCAACTGGGAAGCCTTCAATGCTTCTCTGTTTCTAGCAGAGAAATACTGCATGCTCCCACCAACCCAATTTAGAGGCTGCCCTGGCCATAACACCACAGATGCCATGCACCTGGTCACCCATAGAATCAAAGATGCCTGGCAAGTAGGTAAGGTGGTTGCAGCCCTCTTCCTTGACATTCAAGGAGCCTTCCCTAACACCATTTGAGATTGTCTCATCCATAACATGAAAGAGTGTGGAGTGCCAGCCTGTTACACTTGCCTCACCACCCACATGCTCAACAACAGATCCATGCAGCTTTGCTTTGATGACCACACCTCTAAACCACTAATGATCCTTAATAGCACAACTCAGGGCTGCCCCCTCTCAATGCTATTTTATGCCTTCTACAATACTCCCCTCATCAGGGTGGCCACTGGCAGCTCAAAGTCAGAACTATCCAGCAGCTTGGTGAATGACACCATGTTCCTTACCATTGCCAACACCCTCCAGAATGCCCATGCCATACTCAAAGACATGATGGAGAGAACAGATGGAGGCTTTACATGGTCCATCTCTCACAACTCTCCCTTTGAACTTGACAAGCTGGCCATCCTCAACTTCTCTTGATCTCTCCATGACCTGACTCCCCTGGATCTCCTGCTTCAGTACATCAACAGTGACAACACCATCACCACCCAAAGGATCACAACTAAATCAACATATAAATACCTAGGAGTTGTTTTTGATACAAAGCTATGTTGGACTGCCCACTATCAGAAAGTCATTGCCAGCTCTGTCTGGTGGTCCTCCCAGGTTGCCCACCTTGCTTGCACCTCTGGAGGCATGCCACCACATCACATCCACTAACTTTACAACACAGTTGCTGTCCTGGCCTTCACCTATGCAGGCAATATCTGGTTCACTGCAATTTATGATGCCCCAAGCAGTAAACAGAAATTAGGTATGACATCAGTTACTAGGAAACTTACCCATGTTCAGAAGCATGTAGCAAAACTGGTCACTGGATTGCTCAGCACCATTGCAGGAGACATCCTTGACATCCACTCCTTCCTCCTTCCAATTGAACTCCTTCTAGACAAGGTGCTCTTCTGGGCTGCAGTGCATCTCTCCTCTCTATCCTTCTCCTACCCTCTCCACCATGTAGTCATCAGAGTGGCCAGCGACTACATGAAGCAGCACTGCTTACCACTGCATAACCCCTTCTTCACTACAGGTGTATCTCCAAGATCCATCAAAACAGTCAACCCAGTCAAGCAGTGACTCTCCTACCAACTCTCCTTCTCCATCAGCATATCAGAATGCAAGGATTTGGCTCTCTCAGCATCTAACTCAGCCCACAAGACCTCCTCAGTAGCAGTTTACAGTGATGGGATGGGCTTCAAAGACTTGATAGGTGCCTTGGCTGTTCTCTACATCAACACAACTGAAACCAAGCACCTCAAGTACCTTCTAGGTCTGGCCACTACCCACATAGTATATGAGGCAGAAATTGTAGGGCTCCTGCTTGCTATCCACCTCCTCCATGGATTTTCATGCAAGCTATATGGTATGGTCACTATTGGCTTGGACAGCCAAGCCACTATCAGGGCCCTCTGCAATCAATGTCCACACCCAGCACACTACCTCCTGGACCACATCCACAATGTAGCTGAAAAACTCTACACCAAGCAAGACAAGCTGATCAATGCTGCCCAATACAAGACCACCATCAGACAAGGTGATGTATGGCATATTTGCATCTGCAATGTTATTAACTTCCAGATCCTTTGGAACCCTGGCAACTAGGGCTTTGATCCTAATGAACATGCTGACAAACTTGCAAAAGAGGCAGCAACTGGCAACACCAGTGCTCCTGCCCTGCAGCCCTCCTACACTGCAAACTCCTTCCAACAAGCATCTCAGCAGTCCACCAACAGCACCTCAACACCTCTACAGAACTATGGAAATGCCACTGAGAGAACTCACCTATATTCCCCTTAATCCACTGCATTGACAGGTCTCTCCTCTCCAAAGCCTACCTCCACCTTATTGCCATTCTTGACTGCAACCAGGCCTTGATCATCTCCCAACTCTGCACTGGCCACTCACCTCTCAACCACCACCTCTTCCACATCAAGCAATCTGAATTTTCTGTCTGCCAGCACTGCAAAGGCATCACCGTTGAGACCACCAGACACTTCCTCCTGGAGTGCCTGCACTACAGACACAAGAGATATGCACACCTCCAAAGAAAACTGGGCCATAAAGCTGAGTCAATTCCATTCCTCCTTACCTCTCTGACCACACTCCACCCCCTCTTTAGATACATCTGTGCCATAAATTACTTCTCCCTCAACAGCAAATCTGCCTACTACCTCACCCACCTACCAGACCTCTACATGTCCCACCCCACCCCTACCCATTAAATTACCAGCTTCACACCTTTAATCTGACTCATATTGGCTCTTGATTCCTCCCCCCCCCAACTCTCTGCATATCTAGTGCTGGTGGGTACCACATCAAGCATGCTTGATACCCCACCATGCCTGCTCCTGCAGGCTCTTGTAGCCTCCTCCCCCAAGTAACGCTTACTACTCATGAACTCAGGGTTATTAGTTGGGAGTGCCCTAAAACAGTGTCAGATACACTGGCTCATTCATTCTCCACATATGTGGGGGGATGCAGCATCACACTGCTCATATAGTATAATACACTGCCACCCTCTATATGATCCATGCAACATAGGTGCAAAGTGCCTGGGCATACCAATTTTGAATAAATAAAATAAATTAAAAAATAAAATAAAAACAATTGATCTACTGTGATTCTGAGTTTACTGCCAGCACTCTCAATGACATTTAAAGGAGAGGTGTAGAATGGGCTAATAATTGAAGAAAGAAATGCTAGGTTGAAACTGGGTAAAACATGAGAGAGGCTAATTTCTGAGTTATATTTAGAGTGAACAAAAGAATGATGTTCAGGAGTTGTGTAATGATTGGAGGGAATGCATAAATCAAGCAGAGAAATATTGCTGTGACTGACATTGAATCTATTTCTGAGGCCTTCTGGAACTCCAAGGAACTCCTTTAAAGCACTAGCCTTTGCCAACAAAGCAGTGAGGAGACCTCAAGCCCCAGCAACCTGAATGCAGCTTTATACTCTATGGGCAATACTGCTACAGAAAGAACAGGTGGCCATAGATGCATGGGGAACAGGTGCCAGAATAGGGACTGTTAAAGGATTGACAGACTATACTGCCAATGGAGGTGAACCACTTCCCATTTTCCTTGTGCATGAACAATGGTTTGTCATTGCAGCAACAAAAGTAATATTCCTGTTTGCTGCAGTATATGCACTGGTGGAGTATGGTAGGGGTACCACATCAACCAGCTGTGCAGCCCACAGTTACAATTTCATCTGTTCTTAATGCATCTACCAGTAATCCCATTGGAAGCCTTGAGAAGGGGTTTGTAACCATGCTTGATGAGCTGCAAGCAAGCAGTGCACTTCAACCCTGAAATAGAATAGCTATCAAGGAACTCCTCAATCTGATTGATGAAATCAAATGCTTGCACAAATCCACTTACAATGACATTTGCTATGCAGTCCTTGATGCCTGACAGGCTGCAGAGGATGCTTTGATCAATGGTGGGGATGATGATGTTGACAATAATGCAGACAAACCTACTGATGCATTGTTGTGATGTGATTTTCTTAAATTATCTGCATCAATCATAAGCCACCTTAATGGCATTAACACTCCCACCACTTGCAGAGTAGAAGCTGATCTTGCATTGATTGCAAGGCAGATGCATCATTTGGAGCTTGATAACATGCTTCCCTCTCAGATAACTGACTCTTTCACTTCAACATAACTCATTGTCCTTTAGAACACATTTAGAACATTGTACAATATACTGACAATGGTTAATATATTTATATTCCCCTTTTTAAGTATATATATCTCTCTGTGGGAACCCACTCTGGAATCCACTATCAAGGATGATCACACCTTGGAAATCTAAAAAGCAAAATCTTTAGCTACTATGTTTGCTGTCCTCCTTCTTCTGTTAGCAGTTCCAAGCTAAATGTCCACTCTTCCCACATGTATAGCAGGTAATTTCTGGGCAATGTTGTTTTTGTGTATAATTCCATGCATCACAGCATGTAATCAATGCATGATCCAAAATCATGCCTGGAGTGGCTGTCCTCCTTCCTTCTTCATCAATCAAAGCACCAGTGATGCCTGCCAGTATGTTTGGGATGCCTGCAGCAGCACTAAGTGTAGTAGCCATGTTAGACTATGACTTGTCAAGATTCATAATTAAGTCATCTATAATTGACTTGTCCTTGAGCTCTACATCAATAGGTTTGAGTTTTGCAGCTGTCTGCATGATATGATTGATGTAATCATTGATCAAGTGTTCTGGATCATGATTAGCCCCATAGAACTGGCACATCAGTGCAATACTGTTTGCATGGCTGTTCTTCTCATACACAGCACTGAGCTTCTTCTATGTGTCTGCTCTATCCTTGGAGTCTAAAATATATTGATATTGACTTGGATCAATTTTCAAACCAATTGCCATTAAAGTTTCTTCTGCCCTTGTCTCCCATTCCTTCTGTCCTTCTTGTGTAAATGGCTTTAGCTTGGACAAGACTTTCCAATAACCTGCACAATGTTGTAGTAGGGCAGAAAGCCCACAGAGAGCCCAGGAGTCTAGTCAATGCTACAGCACAATATGATGTAGGTAGTAGAGTAGATAAATACCCTAACAGATGCTAATTGGATCTATGAGATGGATTAGAAGTGGTTATTACAGAGCTATGGTCTCTCTGTGCTGTCAAATTTGCCTCAAGGCATCTCAATGGGGGAATCAAAGTCTAAATGAATAGACTTAGCATATTAATGGTTTTGAGGGTAGAGAGAGCTTGGGTATTTGTTACAATGCAAAAGGACAAAAATCCAAAAGACAAGGACCAGCAATGAGACATGAAACTCAGAAGCACATACCAGTAACTGGAGAAGATTCATTAGGGACATTCAAGAGGTGGCCTGTCACCTATAAGAGATTACAAATTTGACACTAAGGCATGTTCTCTTGTGCTTGGGCCCCACTAAATAAAACAATAAAAGAAAAAAGAAAAGGAAAGAAGAATCAGAAATTGTGTGGATACAAGACAAGGCTGCAGTTGGGGAAGAAGCACAGACTTTGGCCTTCAAAACTATACTTGGAAACATGCAAACTCCAGCAACAATGACAGGTGGGTGCAACTGTTCCCCCAGATAGTGCAATTGGCTAGACCAAACCACATTGATACCAGGAGCTGCAATGAACCTTATATGGCTATCAAGACTATGTCTGGGCTTCAGGAGTGTGCCATGATGGATGGTTGATGTGTCTAATGGAATCTAATAAATAAGTCCATCACCAAGTAAGTCTGGAAGTAAATTCAAGAGCTGTTGAGCTAAGTGCAAAAGTTCTTTGTCCTTAACCACAAGCATGGGTACAACATGAATGCCGACTCAGAGGCCCTGTTCTGCCACCTAACCTCACACTGCTTTCAATTAATGTCTTGAGGGCCATACCAGCAAAACTCCTACAACAGCAAGGTACCAGTGAGCTTGCCAAAAAATTGTATCTGAAGGCCTAAGTTGTTTAGCATTCAACACTAGTGGAAACTGAGCAATAACCATGAAAGCAATGATATGAGAAAGAAGCATGTGCAGTTCAAAATGCACTACCACAACATAGTACCATAGGCACAGCAAATTTCCAGTCATGATAGGTTACTGTTGTGCCATCATTCTTCTATGTTCCCAGTTTTGGCACACTATTCAGTAGGGAATTGATGTTGGATATTGACATTATGATAAGATAAGATGAAGTGATCAGAGATGTGTAGCTCAGTGAGTTTGTGTTGATGTTTCAGGTAAGGCTAGAGCTATCACATGGGCTGTTAGGCCACTACAGTCTAAACTTACAAGGAGTTGGGCCTCTATGAAATTCACTTATATACAAATGTAACTAGAAAGCTCTACTAAATGCTATGTCTTTTCTACAACTGTTCTCTTTTTCTGTGATTGATCAGTATTGGCTTCAGGGATGGATATTGCTGGAATACCTGTCAAATCAATTAAAGCAAATCCATCAACATACAAAAGGCAGGACACTTACAGTGAAGGTTTGTCCATATTGAAAATCTGGAAATGTTGCTCATTTTGTATATACAGATATTCCTGATGAGCACAAGATTGCAAACTGGCCTGCTCACTTTGATGCTATAAAAGAGGCCTTGCATGAGACAATTGACACACACCAAGTCATACTCCTGCCTGCTTTTGATATGCATAGCAAGTTGCTTGGACCTAGTTGCTACAAATCATATCTTGAGGAGGCTCTTGTTCAAGTTCATTTCAATCATAAATACTGGTCTATCCCAGCATGGGGCAAATTTTGGGCATGTGACATATACATTGCCAATGTTCTGAACATGCACATCCTGGTGCCTCCTGCCAACCAAGGGCCAGTGACTCCATACAAGTGTCAATTCAGTGCTGTGAACACTATCTCTCCCTCTCCATCACCAAAGAAGGCCAAATCATCCAAGTAGTGGATTTATTTATGTAGTTGTGTTTAGGCATTATAAAACCAAACTGGTGTTTCTCCTGTTGTGCAAAGTCTAGGTTGGCCTATAACTACTGAACAAGCATTCCTTGTCATAAAGGCAGGTTCCAAGGGTAAGGAGCATTTTAACAGGCCTCTGCACAACATGTGCTCTCACTCCACCCAAGCCTCGCGCTCTCTCACCTGTGATGACATTTGTGGGTGTTTGACATGGTGCCATTGTTTGGCTGAGGCTGTGCCAGGACATGATGACCACTTTGCCATCATTCTGAGCCATTTATTGCTCTCTCACCAAAATGATGAATAATTTGTCTCTCACCTTGCACTTGTATTTTTCAAGTACCCGCCTTCCCCACCCTTATCTATTTATTTAGTTTGTAGCCCTTCACCCTTCACAAAATATATGATGGGCCACTTGGGTGGCCCGATTCGCGCTAAAACTTGCATGCTCAAAAGCAGAGGCCCTATACATGTATTTACAGTAGACGTTCTTGACTCTTTTCACCATGATCTCAACGTTCTCCTTGCACGTTTGAACCTCCATGCTTGTATCTTTACAGTGTGGCGCACCAAAACAACTTCAAGACTGTGCCACAGCCACAATTTCTCAAGATATCCATGTATTGTGCCTTCTGCTGTGCACCAGTGGCCCATTTGGCATTTAGGTAGGATGGTGTCATTTTCTGGTGTAGCTGTGGTTGTTCCATAGAGAGTGCTATCAAAACAGTTTAAGAAAATTTGGATTATGCTCAGGGGTGGTCACAAATTGGGGGAAATGCCATATGTAAGCCTGTGTGCGGTATGTGGTACCTGTTGTTAAGAAGTGGAATTATATATGCAAACGATCCTTGAAGCCCATGTCACTGCTAATTGACATATGGAGAGAACTACATATGTCATATCGA
Organism: Tephrocybe sp. NHM501043; assembly: GCA_018855915.1. Taxonomy (NCBI): domain Eukaryota; kingdom Fungi; phylum Basidiomycota; class Agaricomycetes; order Agaricales; family Lyophyllaceae; genus Tephrocybe; species Tephrocybe sp. NHM501043. Next base: position 20,236 of record JABCKO010007983.1, read on the forward strand.
GTGTTGCACTGCCATGTAATGTATTGAAGTCCATCAGGCATCAGATGAGAGGAAGACCAGCAGAGAACAATAAAAAGCAAAATGGGTGTAAAACCAAACAATACTGACAGGCAGAACTGCTTGCTTACCGATAGTCGGATAAAGCGTCTACCTTATCCAGTTGATGGGAAAAACAACTTCATGATCGTTGAAGCTGGTTGTGAATGGTCGATCTCAGGCCTCAACGCCTTTTTTCAATTTCAATAATACTTCTAAATATAATCCATATACAGAGTCCAAAACTTAGCAATAACAAGTCCAAGGTATAGGTCGACTGACTGCAGAACACCCCAAACAACCTCAACTGCACTTCATCACATTACGTCCTCGTTCGCGTCCTGGCAGCCCTCATAACCCTACCCCTGGGCACCTCCTCCTTCACAGCTTCCTCGTCATCTACCGCCTGTGCATCCTCCTCAACCTCCTTCTTCACCTTCCCAGTCCGCCCGGCGGTCCTCGATACCCTGACCTTCCCATGCGTATTCTCCTTATCCACCTCCTGCACCTGGACTGGCACCGCAGCAGGCGCCGTGGCCGGCGTTTTCCTTGCTCTCGCAGGGGCTTTAACAGCAGGCGTTTTCGCTGGCGCGGCGGTGACTATGGAAGCTTCCTGCTTCATCGTCGCCGCACGCTTACGCCCCTTGATAGCTGCCACGGGTTTCTTTTCCTCTACCTCTACCTCCGCCTCGAGTTCTTCTGCGGTCGTGTTCTCTACCGCTCCCCGCGCCTTTGGGATAGGTATCGTAGTCCCAGCCTTGAGTGCACGCCCACGTCGTACAGCGGGCTCTTCCACAGCTGTTGCGGAAGCAGCTCTGCGTACACCGCGTTTCGCAGGTAACGGAGCTGGAGCACCCGCCTCGGCGTCATCGACGTTGTTGTCTTCCTTCAAGGCCGACACAGCAGCAGCAGGCTTCCGACCCCTTTTCACAACCGGCGCAGGTGCAACTATCGGCTCTTCGGGCTCGACGGTAGCTTTCCGTATCCTTCTTGTCGCGGCCGCAGCGGGTGCTGCTACTGCAGGCTTCCTCCCACGTTTTATAGGTGCTTTAGCCTCTACCACAGCCTCTTCTTCCTCGTCGTCTTTCTCGGAAGTCGTAGTCGGAGCAGCAGCCTTCCGTACACAGACCTTTGGAGCTGCAGGTGCAGGTACGGGCGCGGGAGGGAGGACGTCAAGCTCTTCAGGTTGAGGTCGTGCTGCACGCCTAGCAGGCGTCTTGAGTTTCGGCTTCGACTTCGACCTGGCCTTCTGTTTTTACATGTCAGATATGCATCGAGAAACAGCATAGAATAACGAACCTGTTGCTCTTCCTCCTCTTCAGCCTGAACCTCATCTTGAGGCGGAACAGCCTCCACATCCATTGCTAACTCATCTTCCTCCACTTCAACAGGAGCCCTCGCCGAACGCCTAGCAGGTGTCCTGAGCTTGGACTTCAAGCGAGGTTTCTTTGTCTTGAGAAAATACATTAGTGAACCACTGGAATCCGCAAAAAAGACATGGACATACAACGTTCTCTTGCTCCTCAGCTGCAGGAACATCCTCCTCATCTTCTAGTACAGAGGCACTCCGTCCCGTGCGCCTCACAGGTGTCTTCGGCTTCGACCTCGACCTCAGTTTCTGCGTCCCGTGTCAGCCCCGCTATCTGTGAGAGAGGAAACAAAGGAGCTTACGGTTATAATCTCTACTGCCGCTTCTTCTTGCTCCTGCTCTTGTTCTTCCTCTACACGCGCGCTGGGCTCCTCCACAACAGGGTCGACGTCCATAACAGCGGGCGAACGTGAGCACGACCTTCCAGCGCGCAGAGCGGATTCAGGTGGCTTGAGGCTCGGCTGAGCCTGAGCTTGTGCTTGCGTATTCGAGCTTGGCTTCGACCTCGATCTCGACATCTACAGGAATAAAAATATCAGCCATCGCAATCGCGTCAGGATGAGGTACACATACCACAAGTTCCTCCTCTCCTCCTTCCTGCTCTCCAAGTTGAACTTCACCCACAGCGGGCGCGGGCGGCTCGACCTCCGAGACAGATGGAGCTGGCTCATCTACATCCATAACCCTCTCGTCCTCGCCTGCCCGAAGGGAATCCAGCACTCCGGGCCTCAGAAGCGAGAACGACTCTTCCTCCTTCTCCTGCTCCTTCTCAGCATGCACCCCCGTCGCTGTAGTCGAAGATTTACTGGGGCTCCTCCCCCCAGACGTTGGCGGCGTTCTCATCGGCGTTACAGGCGTCGCCATGCTCCTCCGCCTCTTCATCCCTTCCACCGTCTCCTTCATCTTCTCCAACAGCGAACGTGTATCTTCCGAATCTTCGTCGCCTCCTTCCCCACCTCCTTCTCCCCCTGATGCCTTTTCACCTTTACCAGGCGTCTTGAACAACGACGAGGATAAGGAAGAGGAAGAGACGGAAGTGCTGGCGTTGGAGGAAGAAGAGGTGGAAGGCTTCAAAGGCGACCACCCCAATGGTTTGATGGGCGAACCAAAACCAGTTCCCATGCCGGGGACGAAGCCCACGCCACCGGCGTCGCGCAGGGCACTGCGGCGGCGTTCTTGGATAGCCTGCATTGTACAGAAATCATCAAGTTAGCTGTCTCTGCTATGAGAAGTTTAAGTGAAAAATAAGCCCACCTTCCTCTCCTCCTCCCCAATCCCTCCCTGTACCGGAATCGCTTTCTTTCTTGGGCTAGGCGTCATCCCCATTCCTACCTTCACATTACCCCCTACAATAGCACCACTACCAGGAGTCGGCGGGGGGACGACAATATCTCTAACCTTCCACACCTGCTCAGGCGCCCTTGGCACCCTCTGCGGACCCAGGCCGCCTAGCGAGAACCTCTGAGCGTGGAGTGGGGGTTGTTGGGGGCGAGCGGCGGTCCTGGTGAGTGTGGGATCAGAGGCGGAGGAAGGGAAAGGTTTGGACTGCAGTTGGGGGGTCATGAACGCGCCTAGGGGTCGACTCGGGCGGGCGGGTGTCTGTTGTGGAAGCGGAGCTGGATGCTCTTCTTCCTCTTCTTCCTCGTCGTCGTCATCGTCGACAGGGGATGAGGAGTCTTGTGGCGTTCGGTGGGCCTTCGAGAAAAGTCAAATGTCAGATCCTTTGCATTAGGAGGGAGAAGGGGGAGGTATACGTACTCCTTCGTTCTCGTGCCTGTTGTCGTCCTCGTCGGAAGCAAAAGCTTCCTCCTCCTCCTTCTCCTCCTCCTCCTCCTCCTCCTTCGAAGGACTCGAGCTCCTAAACGGCCACAGGCGTTCAAGGCTCTTTCGCCATCCCAACTTCTGTTTCTGCTGTTGCCTCTTTTGCTTCCGACTCTCCCTCTCCTCCTCGTTTTCTTCCTCCGAGTCGGATGCGGGTGCAAGGGGGACTTGGATGTCTTCCATCTCCACATCTTCATCTTCTTGCTCATATCCATTTTCGCGGTCGTCTTCACGCTGGTCGTCATCCTGCTCAAGTCCAGCAACGGCATCAAGTACCTCCATTTCCTCCATTTCCTCCTCCTCTTTCTCGCGCTCGTCTCTCTCAGCTTTCAGAACCGCTCTCTGCGCGCTGCGGATGAGCACCGCGCGGTGTAGAGATTGCGATCTCGGTTTCGATGGTGTCCGCGGTGCTTGTTGAGACTGGCGCTGGGGCTGCGGTGCGACAAGAAGGGGTTGAGATGGGACGACGACGTGCGGCTGGGGCTGTGGTTGCTGCTGGGGCATAACATCGACGTCCTCGAGGATGACGAGATCCTTATCGTCTTCCACGACACGCGGGTGGTTCCCGTCCACCAACACAATGTTATCTTCTTCCTCCACTTCCTCGTCTTCTTCCTGGGGTACCAAAACAGCAGCCTTCGCGGGCGAGTGGTATTGGTATTTGGCGAACAGAGCGGTACGGAGGGGCGTGCTGAGCCCTCGTCCGCCGGTTCCCTTGAACGCGTTCTTCATCGGGCTCTTCAGGATCCTAAGGTTCTCCCTCGGGTCCGGGCTCGGTCTAGGGTGGAAGACCTGCATGCTCTGTATAAGCGAGAGGCGTGGTGCCCGCCTTGCTGCAAATCATGTGAGAAGTCAATAATAATCTCGCAAAGAGAGAAAAGACTACGCACGAACGGGGCTGGCGTACAGCGCCTCCCTCATCTCCTTGGGCGGGTACGAGAACCTGAATCGCTTCCCATGGATCTCAAACTCCGATCCATTCGAGAGCGGTACAGTCCTCTCCTCCCCCTCAGGGAACACAGCGCATCCATCCACGCGCACGCCAGAGTCCCCTAGCACGCCGAGGAACGCCTTGCGCTCCTCGAATGTGATACGACAGTGAACGAGCCCGACGTCCGCGTAATAGAGCCGCACGCCACATGATGGATCTCGCCCGAAAGTCAAGTTGGGCGTGTCGATCCCAAAGGCAGTGAGGACGTCGCCGGCGCTGTCGTTGTTGCTGGAAGAAGAGGCTCGATGGCGTTTGAGGAGAGAGATGGTGCCGTAGCGCCCGATTTGACCTGGAATCGTTGCGGGCGAGGACGACATGCTCGTCATTGGCCGATTTGTTGAAGAAGTGGTTGAACTTGATGGCGGAGACAAAAACCACAAACAGCGCACAAACAACACGAGTCGCGTTGCCTCACGTGGGCGTGCTCGACTTGCCTTTTTGGTTGTGGCCGCCGAAAAACTTGTTCAACGGGAAGACTGATTAGTAGAGTCGATTAATCCAGGTGTATTCTCATGCGCAAGGCTCAGAGTCATCGAAAGTGGGAAAATACGCTACCATTGATAGTGGATTCGACTTTCAACGCCAGGAACAATCACACAGCCACATCTGATCTCACGGACTTGGCTTCCCATTTTTCGCGCTCCTCCTCTCCTAGAAAGCTCCCAGCTCTGCCGGCAAAACCCTTGTTTACCACAAGCTGAAGGACTGCACACAGCACTTTGTCCTTGGTCACGCCTCACCACAATTGTTTGAGCAAGCCTTGCATTAACGACCACCCAAATTCTTGTAGTCTTAGGGCCATACAACTCAATGACCAATCCATTGCAACAGTCAATGCATCTATGCCCAACCTATCCCCAAATCTCTGAATTCATCTCGCATGCCTTTTTGGAAGAAGATGGCAGAGTTGCCATTGGGTCTTTAGCACTGACCGCACACTTTCTAGGTGTTACAGGGCTCGCCGCTTTGGGTGGTACAAGCACCTGTCTCCACTGAGAGAAAGATCAATAATCTATCACCTGCAACGCACCTTGATTCAGTTTCATTGTACTCAGGAGTTCCACCTCCTTGCAGACCTGCACAGCTGTGTTCCCCCACAGCTGACCATCCACTGTGAGGAACTTGTCATCCCCCAAGTTTACCTGGTACTTTCCAAGCCAATAGTCGTGTGCAAAGCCATGAAGGAATTCCGGGTCATGAGAATGATGGTGCGGTAGGCAGCAGTACAGCCAGAGAGATAGGGGATGCTACCATTAATGTGTGTTGGAAGAGGCAATTTTGTCATGACGGATGGCCAGCAGGAAAGCTTGAGTATAGATTTATGTGTGTAGTATACACAAAAAGCACCTCAACATGGCAGCCAGAATCTGTAATGACAATCAGTTGAGCATTGCAATATGTGACAAACAACAGGTGGCATACATATATAATATTCAGAACTGGAACTGGTTAATATTGAAGCAGTGGTAGAGGGACCGATTCAGCAGTATGTCTTAACAGGACCTCCAGTGAACCTGGTCCTCCTCACCCCTCTGGCTGGTACCTAAGATCTGCATGTGCAAGACGTGGTTACCATCACAAAGGGCATTGTGGAAGCGCAGGAATCAACATGGAAGGCTGAGAGAGAGAGAATAGAATGGGTGAAAATTGTTCCGGGTTTCTGATCGGGTGAAGGCTGTCTCGTGTGCAATCAAAAATGCCCAAATTATGACCTTTGGAGAACCCTTTGTAAACAAGTGAATGATTCTGGACCCGGCAGCAAAGCTCTAGACGATGCGGTATATTGTCAATTCGATGCACCCGGAAAACCGTTTGCCGAATGCTAAGTCAACGAAAGAGCCAACCTCCAGGCGATTATCCGAGCGAAGTTTGAACGGATGTTGGCGTGGATGTGTTATGGCATTTGTTAAATACTTCAACCTACGGATGGTAGTGACACTGCCGGTCTTCTTCTACTAAAGCCATACACGCAGCATCACTGCATGTAGGTATAACGAAAAGTGCAAGGCCTGGGCCTCGCAAGTCTGCGCAAGTGTCGAGCCAGGTAAGCCAAATTGATCATTTGCCCTTCAGCTACGCGGGTCTGAACTATTTGCATATAGCCTACTTAGACCGGTGTGCCCGCAAATATCATGGATTACAATGAGCAGGCAAAAGAAACCGTGCAAGAATCATGATGACATCAAGGGTACGATCCGTGTCGTGGTCGCCTTGTCTCTCTGCGCCCGGGGCCCATCGCGTACCCAGCCCAAGTACAATGGCTATTCAATATGTCCAAGAAATTCCGATCCTGTCGCTTCATATCCGCACAAACACGCAGACAGCTTTCCCCGAGGAGGGCCTGATAAGACCAGCTCGCTTGGAAGGGTTGATTGATCTACGAAACATGCAAGTTATAACCTCCTCGGAATACTCCCTGCCTACCTGATATCTAAACTCTCCCTCCCCCCTGCCCCAGCAATGGACGACGCGTACGAGGTGCTGACGACGACGCAGACGCACCCGAGCTTCGACCTCAAGGCGAACGGGGAGGTGAGCAGGATGAGGAACCATAAAGGTATGCACGAGAATCATCAAGAGATAGAGTTTTGCTCTAACTTCATTTACTTGCTTTTGTGGTAGGGAACGTACCGGTATTGCCACAGACAAAGTACTGCCCTCTGTGCCCGGCCAAATTCACGAGGACGACGCACCTTAATCGACATATGCGTTCTCGTACGTTATCTACCCTTTACAAAAGATGCATTGTGACTAAATTGAGCTCAGATACGAACGAAAGACTGCACCGATGCAATGTGAGTACTGTTGTTCTGTTCTGCCTAGCCACTGACCCCTTCCTCGTCTGCAGACATGCGAGGCCGAATTCACTAGGAGCGACCTCCTCACTAGACATAAGCGCACATGTGGTGATAAGTTGGTTCCTTCCCTTCCATCAGGCCAACCCGCATTTATTCATTGCATTGACAGCTCTAACGCGAATCGATCCCGGCGAAAGTCATGTCAGGTCAGTATTTACACCAATCCACCTTCTCCAATCCTCATAACCCACTTCTAGGCGTGCGCAGAATCGAAAGTGAAATGCAACCTCGAACAACCGTGCGCGAAATGCACCTCGCGTGGGCATGAGTGCGTTTTCATTAACGACCCCGAGGCTTCTCGCACGAAGAAACTGGCCGCTGCCTCTAAGAGGAAACGTTCGCAGTCCGACAGTGCCCTCTTGTATTCCGCGGACCGTGTCGCGTCTTCGATCTCTCAGTCGGTTGTCAGTAGCCCCACGGAATTTTCCTCGCCCGTGTTTATGCCGTTCTTTGAAACGACCTCAACGGCCACCGCAAGCGATGACACTGCCGATATGTCCGTGGTACCGGCGCTCTCAGCATCCCCCGGTTCTCCATTCACCCCCGAGTCTTCATCGCACTCCTCCCCACTGCCTGAGTTCTTCAACGGCCAAACGGACATTATCTCAGCTAGTACCACCCCAGTCACTTTTGATATCCTCCCACTCCATGCGTACTCTCTTGATCCTTTCCTTAACGGGGCCTTCTCCGAAACAGAAGCCCAATACGAATATTTTGATCCCGAGACCACCCAGTCGACGAATGTCGTCGATTTCTCATGGAACGAATTCTGTCCCAGATATGGCGATCCTTCTGACCTCGGTAACGATCAACTTATGTTCTCGCAACCGGAAATCCGAGGATATGGTGACACTATGACCTTCATTGCTGACCATGCTGCTTCAATGTCGACAGAAAACAACTGGTTATTGGTTGAACAATCTCCGCGGATGCCCTCGGCCTTGGAAGATTCCACTTATGACTCTGTATCCAATGTCTCTCATGGCACACCTCGATCCATCAACTCCGCGGACCTGGATCTATATTGTGCGTCCTTTCCCTCTCAACGCACCAACGCCAACGGATGACCGAATTGCATGTTTTTGCAGTAAACCTATTCTTCTCAGCATTTTGTGTCCAAATTCCTCTCGTGCACATCGCAACATGGTCTATGCAAGACAAACCTCTTATTCTCGTTAGAGCAATGCAAGCATGCGGTGCTCTCTTTGTCCGGACGCCTGCAGCTGCGGAATTTATTGACGAGACGCTGACCTCGACAAGAGACGTGTGGATCTTGGAGTTCGTAAGTCCCTCGATGATAGGTTGTATGATCCCAAGTGATGTCACCCTCCAGGCCAAGCTCTCCTCTGACCCTCGGGAACAAAACAACCTCCTGCTTGCGGTTGCCCTCCTGCAGACAATTGGGCTGTTTCATGAGAAGGCAGATCAGCGGATATCGTCGAACGTGTATCATGGGATGCTTGTCGAGGTATGTGGATTGTTGCCTTTATTCATGCTTTAGTAACCAGCACTCAACAATTTCATCGCACACGCAGATGATTAGGCGGACGGGCGTCATTCCGCGGGTGAACGCTTGGTCACCATCAGACGTAAACGACGCGCAGTCTGTGGACACCGCATGGAGAGAATGGGCCAACTACGAGATGATCAAACGGTGTGATGTTTCGTATTGTCGATCTACGTGATTGCAGACCATAATCTCGTGTATTCTTTTATAGGGTGCTTTGCCTATCATATCTCCATGATTGCTGGCACTGCATGTACTTTGCGATAACTCCGCTATTTCAGCCCGCGGAGCTGGACATTTGCTTGCCTTGTGACGACGGTCTTTGGAGCGCTTGCGACTCGGAGGAGTGGTATGGGATTGCTTTAGACCCCTCGCCGTACGGTTTCGGCTGTCCACGCATCCTGGGCTTCCCGATGCAGACGGCCCTCGCAGCGCTCCGCCAAACTCGTCTCTCGACCGTCACATTGGTGCTCAACCCCTTCGCGCAGTTTATTCTCATTCACACCATCCTAAGAAACCTTTTTGTGTCCCACGCTGAGAGCCCCAACGCCGACGGCTCAATAGCCCAACTCGCAGGCACGGCGCCACTTACTACAACATCGGAAGGTAGCTGCGACCACGCATTCGCCACTCAGTACGCACTACACCACTGGCTGCAAATCTGGTTGGGTAGCCCGGAGTCAATGGACGGCGAGGAGAGCCAAGAGGAGCCGCAATTCATTCAAAATGCGTTGCCGTTCTATTGGCTAGCACAGGTGTCGCTCATTGCTCTTCGAGATGCTTCGGCTATCTTCGACGTTAAGTCCTCCGACCCAAGAGACCAACGCCGATTCAGGTTGATGAAGGAATGGCTTTACCGTATACGTGGTGCCATGCAGAGTGGGAATGCGGCACCCACGCATCTGTGGGATGAACTTATGAAGATACAGCCGCAGGCGGTTTTGGAAAGCGACATGGGTACCAACCACGATTCTGATGGCCTCCTCGCTTTCTTTTCGAGTAAACTGTGACTATTTCTATCCCGTCATTTACAATCTATGATATGTAACAGTACCTACATTCTATGCCATGATTCATCTCTTAATACACCTTTTCCATCATTTACGGCACATTTATTCATAGTAGTGCCATCATTACCACCAAACCAACGGACAAGGGGATAAACGCCACCCCCCATCATATAGTATAACATTCTTTCGACATGTTCAATCCAGTGAACCCCAGTTTCAAGCTATCGAAGTTATTAAGATCGAGAGGAAGGAACGATGCATTCTTCTTGACTAGAACCCGATACGATCCTCCTTACTTCAATCTACAATATCCACAATATCCGGGGAGTTCAGAGGTTGCAGTTCCAAATGGAATGTGGCTTGTGGTTCCATTCGGAATTCCCAATCCATGTGGTCGCTCTCGACAAAATCGTATCAAGAGCCTTTAAGGAAGATAAGGGCTGTGGAGAAGTCTATATAGGCGAGATCGGACGGCGAGATGGACTCGGAGAACGTTTTGCAGAGAAGTTGTGGGGATACGGTAATGGTCGGCGGTCGCCCAAGTTTTACACCCCACACTGCACAGCACCTACGTATATACTTGGAATGCGCTACCTTGAAGTTCCTTTTCTCCAATTACAAGTGACACTTATTATGTACATACATGTAGCTGGCTACTTTTCAATTCAATTCAACTGAAATCAGTCTCAACTTGGACTACGCTGGTGGTGACAGATGATATCCATATCGTTTGCTGGGTTTTGTAGCCTGTAGGGCAATGAATCCACGGCCTCCTATCTTGCTTCCGCACCTCACCTCATTCACCATCCAAATCACAATACCTCATATGGCATATGTTTAAAATCTATCATAGCAAGGAGGAAGGGATGTGTCCCCATAACCTTGCAACGCCCAATCCATCAAGAGACTTTCCAATCTACCGTGCTGAACAGCCAGTGGCGTTTGGATGACGGAGAACTTATCAAAAATTAAAAGTACACTCGGCAGATTCCCTTGTCTAACGATATATATGTAATGGGTAGTGGCAACATACTAACCTATATCTGTCTTGTGGAACATTGTACCTGTCACACCAACCACAGACTTGAACACGATGGTAATTCTTTGTTGGCTGCCCTTTTCCACATTCGTATCCTCAGTGATCTCGCAAGTAGAATGCCCACATCTCTGAACAAGAACATCTTAAGCTTTCAAACCTCAATGAGCTGGTAGGAGCAGTATCGGCGGCCCGCGAGTAAGCTCCCGAGTACGCAAACCCGAAAAGACCTTCAAACTCCATCATTCGTGATTTGGACGATGACCCTTACTTCTGTCGTGCCTTACTTAAACGTATACATACTTACACCAAACTTTTTAGAGAATCCCAACGCTGTCATTCTCCTTCATGGACCTTTGTTGGTTCCGCCCTTGCCCTCTCTTGCCCTAACTTAGCGAAGGAAGATGTCGCTCATTAACCACCATGTAGACCAACACCACCACCACGACTTTGCTCACGCTACTGTCCTTTACTTCCTCGATCGACGGGAAACTAGAATATCCATTTCCAGTAAGCCACACTTCCACTCTATTTTTCAAATTTGACAGGTGTCTGATCTGCTTCACTGCCAGTCGCTGCATCATCATGGCTGGTCTGGGACTCGGTTCTCCTCGCGAACCAAGAGTACCAGCACATCTGGAAGTTCGTGTTTTTTTTCCCCAATCATCTTACACACTGTTGACCCTCCGCTCGCCTGACAGACGGGAATCAGCTGCAGCGACAAGATTCTACCTCTGTGCACGATATATTCCTTTGATCATACAGATGTACGTTTGCCATTATTTCTTTATGCCTATTTTCCACTCTTAACCCCCCTTACAAACGCAGAACGGACACGATCCTTACCTCTCACTTCCTGTCACTTCCTTCTATCCCTTCATCAACATGCCGTCTTTGGGTCAGTTGCCAAATCCTGGTCGGCATGGGCCTTTATAGTGCTTTCGAGGTAATACTTATGCTTAGAGGTATGCGTGTCGTGTTAAATTGTCAGTCTAATGGATAACATCTTCCTCTCTTCCATCTTTCGAACCAAGTGTATGCCCTTTATGATTGTACCCTCAATGCCCGTAACTTTCTTTTGTCACTCTGGCTGTGCGAAACTACTGTTTTAATATTTGGAGCAATCTATACGTCCTTTCAATTCAAGTTCTCGACGATATGTGTGGCGGCGAACTGCCCGTGGACTGTTGCTGTTATTGCGTATGTCCTCGTCATCTTCACGGGCACTCACCTCATTCAATAATCCAGGGGTGCCATCATTACAACTCAACTCATTCTCTGCGCGATGACGCTCAACAAGCATCTCGACGTGGATTACAGGCGCCACCCGCTTATGCACCTCGTTACTAGAGACGGCGCGGTGGCGTGCTTCGCATTTGTTGGTCCGTTCCTGCTCTTCTGGACTGTTCAATTCTATATCTAACCTAGGCATGGAACACTAAGGTTTCTTCACTGCTACAACACCCTACGTATTCCGCGTCCGTCCCATTCCTGGGGATACGATGCCGTACGTGTCCTTTACTTCTTCTCGTACCTTTATATCACCCTTTTTCCACCCCTACACAGGCCATTCATATCGTTCATTTCCATACTGGTTCGTGAACTCTCCTTCGACGCGTGAATGGCAGATCTCATTTAGGACCACCAGATGTGTCGCACGATACTTAGCATGCAGCGCATGGGCGATAGGACACACGCTGAAGGCTTCGGACCGGGAAGTATAAGTAGTAGAGAGATAAGCCGATCACAGCCCTCGCCGTGCCCAGAGCCTGTGTTAGAGACTTGGTGTCTTGATACAGTGTGTGTGGAGGATAGCCATCATTGGGATCTAGATGAGGACCGGGATGTTAAGTAGAGCTACAATTATGGAGTTAATGTTAAGAGCATGTCGACACGTTCGGCCACTAGATAATGTCAGGCTGGGGTAGGGGATGGGAAGATGTAGTTAAAACAGTGAAGTACATTAAACATCTGTATTACCTATCAATAGAACACCTGCATGTTCAATGCAGACCATTTCCAATCTCGACCGTCGTGTTTTGATTTCGTCTTCAAACATCCATAATTGAGTGAATTAATTTGTCGTGTTTGCTGTCCGTGACTGTATGTAATTATAAAAATTTCAGGTCGAATCACACTGCCACCGTACTGATCGGCGATGACCGAAGGCTCTGT
>JABCKO010007984.1:0-34453 GCA_018855915.1 Tephrocybe sp. NHM501043
TTACATAATGACCATCCCATCATTCCAATCGAATCATTCGTTGCCAAGCTTGTGTTTTGTAACCGATTTCGAGCTTCCATTTTCCAACGCTGGCATTTTTCAGCGCGAGTTCTTATATCGTTTGCAGTATCGCTTCTCTTCACTATCGGATATCTCGTCGAAAGGTTGTGGGATTTGCTGTGGGCTTGGACACAGCGTGATGTTTGTGATGTAAAAGACATCGATGGCCTTGGTGTTCTTGGGCGTCAATCACCTAGGACAGGCATGAGCGGGGGCTTTTGGATGACAATAAGGCAGTACTTACCGGTTGATGTTTACTCGCTCAATACTGAACCTTATCTGACAGGAAGAGATATATCGTTTGAAGGTTTGCCGGCTCCCCCCTTCCCCCAGCTCCCATTCGCCATGGATTCAGTTCGAGCTACTAGGCTCCGCAAAACCCTTGACTCCATCTCTTTTGGGAGAGATCGTCTTACTCCGAATAAGGCTGCCTTGTTCATCGAGGCCATATGTGCTGAAGAAGACCGTGTCTCTTGCCTCAACAAACTCATCGCCAGTCCAGCTGGCGTTGTCTCTATACAGGCTGCTTTCCGCTTTTGTTTAACCCCATCTTTTTTTAATTCATCCTGCGCCATGCTTCTGGGATATCTTCAGTCACCAGAGTTGAAGGATATCGGCAATGGCACCTTCCTTGCCGCGGTCATCGCCAAAATGATTGACCCCCCCATCTTTTGGGATGCTTTCCGACAAGCGTTCACATCTGGATTGCTGGAATGCAACGCTCAGATTGGATTTGCTTGGCTCCTTCATCACCTAGTATCTCTTTCTAATCCACAGCAATCCGCCACTTATCGTACCCAAGCTACGAGCATTTTGGATACAATTCTTGCTTCTTCGGAGACCGTGATTCGTACATATGGGCAGAAGATAAAGCATATTTTGGAAACGTGCAGCGTCGGTACAGTGGTTGAAGGAGATCCGGGTCCAGGAGGGCGCCACGACAACGACTTTCCAGATTTCCGTCAAATATCCATACTGCCTACTGCTGACGAGATCGATTCGTCTGATTGCTCATTCTACCGTCGTAGGGCGGTCGTGGAGCGCGATGATGAATCCAAACGCTTTGCTACACATATTGATAATCAATTCCGGCTCTTGCGCGAAGATATGCTCCACGAAATGCGAGAGGAACTTCAGATCGCCTTTGGCAAGAAAAGAGGGCATCACAGGGGGATGATTCTCGATGGCTTGAGTGTAGTGGAAATCTATTGTGGCCCTCCAGGAAAGAGGGTCAAATGGGGGTTGACATTCCAGTGTCGAGACGATTTTCCACATGCGCAGTGGAAGAAGGAGAAGGATCGAAAGAAATACCTGTCCGACAACCGCAATTTCCTTCGACACCAGTCAATGGGCTGCCTGCTCGTAGACGAGCAGATTGTAGCTTTCCCGACTCTCAACCGAGAGGAGGAACTTCTCGCAAAGAAACCCCCCGTCCTAGTACTCCAGATCGATGGTGAAGCTGCCGTCAACAGAACTCTGCTTAGGATAAAAGGTGGCCGCAACATCAAGCTCATTCAGATCGATACTGCGATCTTCTCCTACGAGCCGATCTTGAAAGGCCTTCAGCAGCTGAGCTCTCTGGAGCTGGCCCCAGAGTTGATGCTCTGGAACAGCACCACTACTGTGAAGTCAGTCTCGACGCCGGCGGCCCTACAAAACCTTGTGCATACCCTGCAGTTCCATCCCACAACCGACATTAAGGACCTCATGGGAACAACCAAAAGTATCAAACTTGACGCGTCACAGGCCGCTTCACTTCTTTCTGGCATCACCCAGAGCATCTCCCTGATCCAGGGTCCCCCAGGTATGCGTTTTATGTGTTACTCTTTTACTATGCCATTGATCAGAAATAATAGGAACAGGGAAGTCTTTCATTGGGTCGCTTATCGGCAAATCCCTGCATGACTTCACAAATCAGACTATATTGGTTGTGTGCTATACAAATCATGCGTTGGACGATATCCTCACAAGCTTCCTCGATATCGGAATTCCAGGGTCCAGCATCGTACGGCTGGGTGGAAAATCGACTCCTCGCACCGATCCATTGACGATGCAGAAGCAGAAATCGGCTTTCAAGCGTGAGCGAGGAGGTTGGGCTTTGATAGATACCGAAAAAGTCACTGCCGATGTTTACCATCAAGATCTTGTCAAGCAGTTCAAGACGTATAGATCGACGACTATTTCTCTAAAGGACATCATGGCGTATTTGGAATTTGAAGATGAAAAATTCTATGGTGCCTTTCAGGTGCCGCGGGCTGACGACGGATCGAAACTTGTTGGTAGGAGGGGCAAAACAATAGACGACCTGCATCTACTGCGTGAATGGCACGCCGGCCGAGATGCGGGAATTTTTAAGAAATCCCCTGTTGCCCTCAACGCAGTGGATGTTTGGTCAATGTCTCCTGCTACTCGCAAGGAGCGCTTCGACTCCTGGGCCAATGCCCTTTACAAAGAACAAATTGAAAACATATATAACGTTGCCGCTGCGTATAATCGGACTCAGGACAGACTGGCTGGGTATTGGGCGGAAAAGGACACCGAAATCTTGCGCTCAAAGCGAATCATTGGGTGTACGACAACTGCTGCTGCCAAGTATAGCGACAACATTCGGGCCGCCAGCCCAGACATTCTTCTTGTCGAAGAGGCTGGTGAAATTCTCGAAAGTCATGTTTTGACTGCTCTGGCGCCTCGCACATCACAGCTCATTTTGATAGGAGATCACAAGTACGCTCTGATTTATTTCTGTTGGTCAGTATCACTCAGTCATGTTTTACCAGGCAGCTTCGCCCCAAGGTCAATAAATATGAACTTACTGTGGAAAAGGAGGAAGGGTTCGATCTCAATATGTCTCTTTTTGAGCGCCTTATTCTCAAGGGCTATCCGCACGCAAAGCTTACTGAACAACATCGAATGCGCCCGGAAATTTCTTCCCTCATCCGAGAACTCACCTACCCGGAACTCGTTGATGCTCCAGGGACAAAAAACCGACCTAATCTTCGTGGCGCTCAAGACAATGTCATTTTTATTAACCATGACCATCCAGAAGACAATGATCCTCGTCTCACGGATCAAAGGGATGGCGAATCAACCTCCTCGAAACAAAATTCTTTCGAGGTGGAAATGGTTCTTAGGATTCTGAAATATTTGGCTCAGCAAGGATATGGGACAGCAAAGATTGTCATCTTAACACCCTATCTTGGTCAACTTCAACATTTGCGACAGGCTTTGAAGAAAGCGGACAACGATCCTGTCCTCAGCGACCTCGATTCCTTCGACTTGGTCAAGGCTGGTCTCATACCAGCTGCAACTGCTCAGGTTGGAAAACGGCAAGTTCGACTAGCCACCATAGGTACGTCATCTAGCAGATGCTTCCAGATCAGCCATTGATTTCTTTCAGATAACTACCAGGGAGAAGAAAGTGATATCGTCATCATTTCGCTGACACGAAGCAATGGCAGCAACGACATTGGTTTCATGTTTTCTCCAGAGCGGCTGAATGTTTTGTTATCACGGGCTCGCGATGCTCTGATCATGATTGGCAATGTCCGGACGTTCGAAAAATCTCGCAAAGGTGGTGTCCTTTGGACAAATCTCTTCGAGCTCCTCAAGAAAGGCAGACACATCTATGAAGGAATGCCTGTCCGTTGCGAGCAGCACCCTAACCGAATAGCTACGTTGAGCCGACCGGAAGACTTTGAATTGCATTGTCCTGATGGTGGATGCATGGAACCTTGGTGGGTGGCATGCGAACAATTGACTACCTTGAACCTTACACTATATATAGCGGAACATTACTGAATTGCGGCCAACATACCTGCCCTTCCAAATGCCACCAGTTGTCTGACCACTCCAAGATGCCCTGCCAGCACGTCGTACGCACGCAATGCACAAATGGACACCAGCAATCTTGGAAGTGCCACCAAAACAGACCAGCTACCTGCAGAAAATGCGAGCGAGATGCAGCGGTGGCGGAGAAGAGACGTCAGAAGGACCATGAATTACGACAGAAACAGGAAATAGACCAGCTTGAGCACAATCGTAAAATGGCTGGACTGGACGAAGAAATCGCACAAGAGGAACAGCACTTGAAAAGTCTTCGCCAGGCTGAGGAAAGGGCGTTTGCACTACAACATAAGAAGAAGGACTTAGAGATAGCCAAATCTCGTGCCATACAAGCACAGGCCAGCGTCCGACTAACCGAACCGTCGTCGTTTGCCTCCTCTTTACCAAAAAAAAACGCATTTAGATCTTCGGCCGCGGGTGATCAGAGTCAGGCGCATAAACGTCAGCCATTTCCAACTTCAGCCTGCTTTAATCATCAGCTCACACAATGCACTCTTCATCTTCATAGGCATTGATTGCTCTGACGCAGAAACGTCAATAACATCTCCGAAGCCGCCAGCCGCCAGAGTAGGTCAGCCTCTTGAACCGATGCCTCCATCATCATCGGAACTTGAGTGGGAACGTCAGAAGGCAATCGAGGGTGCTAGCAGCCCTGAAATCGATGCAATCATGTCCATGACCGGGCTGGAAGGAGTCAAGAAAGAGGTCTTGAGCAACAAGGCTGTCATTGAGATCAAGAAACGCCGAGGTGATTCACTCAAGCATGAAAGATTCAATGCTGTTCTTCTTGGTAACCCTGGAACTGGTAATGAGATTATTAGATCCCTTCATTAGATGACCTCTGACTCAACTTTTTTCATCATAATAAAGGTAAAACCACAGTCGCTCGCTCCTATGGAAAACTATTGGCCTCTTTACAAGTTCTTCCTGGCGACGCGTGGGTGGAGACAACTGGATCCCGGCTTGCCAACGATGGTGTCTCAGCAATCAAAACGCAACTGGAAGAAGTCAAGAACGCTGGCGGCGGCACTATATTCGTTGATGAGGCTTATCAACTGACAAGCCAACATAATTATCAAGGCAAACAAGTACTCGATTTTCTCCTTGCAGAAATGGAAAACAACACGGGAACCATTGTCTTCATCTTTGCTGGCTACCGCAAAGAAATGGAAGCATTCTTTGAGCACAATCCTGGATTGAATAGCCGTGTACCATTTCAGTTCCAGTTCGACGACTACAGCGACGCAGAACTTCTCCACATGTTCAAGAAACGCATTGAATCTCACTTCCAAGGAAAGGGCAAGGTGGAAGGTGGGCCTGACGGTCTCTACGCTCGCATTGCAATTCGACGTTTAGGGAGAGGTCGAGGGAAACCAGGATTTGGAAATGCTCGAGCTTTGCAAAATATGTTCGATCAAGTAATTCGACGCCAGGCCTTACGAATCCAGGATGAACGCAAACAAGGCCGATTTCCGGACGACTTCTTGATCTGCAGCACTGATCTCATTGGGCCCGATCCTTCCCAGGCAAGATTACAGAGCCTGGCTTGGAAGAAACTGGAGGCTCTCATCGGACTGAAGGCGGTTAAAGAAACAGTTGAAAAGTTGATTATACTTGTTGATCAAAATTATCAACGTGAACTTAATGAACGCACACCGCTCGATGTGTCGCTCAACCGGGTGTTCATTGGTCCTCCAGGTACAGGCAAAACAACGGTTGCTAAGCTCTATGGTCAAATTTTGGTGGACCTGGGCCTCCTTAGCAATGGAGAAGGCAAGTCATTTCGACACAATCGTTACGCACCTGACTCATGAATGTCCTTGCGATATTTTATACAGTCATCATAAAGAACCCTTCTGACTTCATTGGAGCTGTTCTGGGCGAGTCAGAGGCCAAGACGAAGGCAATCCTTGCGACATCGATTGGAAAGGTTCTCATTATTGATGAGGTGTGCACTCTTAAATGTGTTTCCTAACATGTTAGTGACTGTCAGCCAGGCATATATGCTATACGGTGGTTCGGGTGGGACTGGGAAGAGCAATGACCTCTACAAGACTGCAGTCGTTGACACCCTTGTTGCAGAAATCCAGAGCGTGCCAGGAGACGACCGATGTGTCCTTCTCTTGGGTTACGAGGAAGAGATGCATGAAATGTTTCGAGTCAGTCTTTATTCCATTTAACATCGACGTTCTATTGATATTTATGACCACTGCAATAAGAATGTTAATCCAGGCTTGTCCCGACGATTTGCACCTGAAGAGGCTTTTAAATTCGAAGATTTCAATGACGAGGAACTGCTTCAAATACTCAATTTCAAACTCAAGACACATGATCTATCAGCCTCTGACGCAGCAAAGGCTGTTGCTATTGGAGCCTTGGGCCGCCTTCGAAATCGACTAAATTTTGGGAATGCCGGGGAAGTCGAAAATCTCATTACCAAGGCAAAACAGCACTATCAGGCTCGAGTCTCAAAGAAAACGTTTAGCGATATTGTGTTTGAGCCTGAAGATTTTGATCCCGACCACGATCGCGGTAGCCGTGCATCTTCCAATCTCATTAAGCTATTTGAAGACATTGTCGGATCTGAGGAGATTGTGGCCCAGCTGACAGACTACCAACGTGTTGCGGCAAGGCTGAAGAGCAAAAAGATCAACGACTCGAGCCAGATTCCGACCAACTTTGTTTTCAAGGGACCCCCAGGCATGTCTGCATTCGAGACAGGCCTTCTTACACAAAAGCTGACCATGTGTGTTTTCCAGGCACAGGCAAAACAACAGTTGCTCGGAAGATGGGCCAAGTCTACTATGACATGGGCATCTTATCTTCCAAAGAGGTCATCGAGTGCTCCGCCTCCGATCTTGTCGGTCGCTTCGTGGGCGAGACTGGGCCCAAAACCAGGGAGCTACTTGGAAAAGCGCTTGGAAAGGTCCTGTTCATCGACGAGGCCTACAGGTTGAGCGAGGGCCAGTTTGCCAAAGAAGCCATTGATGAACTCGTCGCCTCACTAACTCTGGACAAATTCAAATCAAAAATTATCGTTATTCTTGCTGGGTACGATGACGACATGAACAAACTCCTGTCGGTCAACTCTGGCCTGGCGAGCCGTTTCCCAGAGGAAGTACGCTTCCGTAACATGGAACTTGGACATTGTCTTGAAGTTCTGCAGCGGGAGCTTTCAAAGAAGGATGTCCAGTTTCCTGAGTTGAAAGACCCGTCGTCGGCTGCTTACCTGCACATGTCGAGTCTTATCCTCAAATTATCCACGCTTCCCACCTGGGGCAATGCTCGGGATATGGTTCAGCTGTCGAAGAAAATGTATCAACTCGCGCTGTTGGCAGACATGGACGACGATGCACCGCTGAGGCTATCGGTGAAAGACGCCATTCATTGCATCGAAAACATGTTGAAGGATCAGGAGGGACGAAGCCGGACACAGCCCCACGACGACCTCTCCACTTTGCACGATGTACTCTTACCTCCTCCATTGCAATCTCCTCCCTCTCAGCAGCGTCCTCGTCATGGTCTCGCACACATCATTCAAACAACCGAAAAACCTCTGACAACAGACGAGACTCCTCTACTAGATCTGAACACCGACCAACGTGATGTAGGAGTGTCAGATGCCGACTGGAGACAACTAGAGTTATGTAAATCGACGCAACGAGAGAAGGAACGGAAGGATCAAGAAGCTGCGAGGATGGTTAGTCTTCGGATCGAGGAGCAGAAAGAGGCCGAGAAGAAGCAGAAAGCCATTGCAGAGCAGCTCAAACAAGCCGTCGCAAAGGACGACGCTGAACGTCAGGAACTCAAACGGCAACGAGAAATTGTACGTCTCCAACAGCTTGCTGTAGAGCATAAAACGAGAGAGCTTGAAGCGGAGCGTCTGCGCAAAGAAGAGGAAAGAAGAAAAGAAGAAAAGGTACAGCGCGCACTCCGCGATATGGGGCAATGCGTTGCAGGTTTCCGTTGGATCAATATCGGGACAGGGTATAAATGTGCTGGAGGAGCCCACTTCGTCTCCAATGCTCAACTTCCGATCTAAGACTACAGCATCATGAGTGCCATTGCGTGGTGTTTGGGAGTCTAACGGATCTGTTCTTGTAGCATCCAAGTAGTAACAAGTGAGTTCGAATTCTTAATATCGACCGAGTCAAATTCCCGATACAAAAACAAGTACGTAGTGTGAAAGATGGTGTAATGTAGAGAAATTGGAAGGTTATTTCAAGACTTGTTGGGAGAGGTTCGGTCCTCAGAAGACAGATCATGATTCGGAATATACTTATCAGAAGTTATCTGATAAGGATTACCCACGGCCCATAACTGTATGTAGTGTCGACCTTCTGAAGCCAATGCGTGGTATAATTCAATAGTTCCCAGATGTAATGAGGCCCATTGGTAAATATTACCCGCCAAAGTTGACGCTTTTGATCATACAGGTATGGAGGACCCCCCGAAGACGAGACCTACCGAAATCGGTTGCAAGTTGATACTTACCACTACAATAATGATAGGCTGTGAACTCAGCTTTGAAGTGCAGTTGCCTTTCTAGATAGATATTAGTATGAAGGATATTAACATGGCAATATAAAAGTGGTAGATTACTCGTCTTTCTTTCTGAATTAAGCACAAGCTGGCAAGCGTATATACGTAACGTGCCGGAATCAGAGGGTTAAGCAAACAAGGACACTCGGCTAAAAAGTTGGACATACCAACTTGTCCAACTCACCGCGGCCCTTTTTCGGTGCTTGCTTTCAAAAACTGCCACCTCACCAGGGCTGCGCAGGTACTCTCTCGGTTCCATCTCCTCTCCATTTAGATTCAAACGAGCCGGATCCATGGCAGAGGAAATAGATTATGAAGCCTTACCAGCCAATGCGGGGTTTGCGGTACGTTGTGGTTTTTAGGGCCTTTCCCCAGAACTGAGGTCTTTCTTACTGTAGGTCAATATGCTGGCTGGGGCTTTGGTAAGTACTCTGTTGTGTGGGTGCGCACGACGCCCGACCTCGATATTCACAGGCCGGAATCTCTGAACATGCCGTCATGTTTCCCGTTGACAGCATTAAAGTATGTATCTCAAGTTCTTGAGGAAATAATCATTGGATATTAAACCCCCTACCAGACGCGAATGCAAGTTTTCGCGACATCCCCTGTAGCAGTGTACAGCGGTGTTGGGAATGCGTTTACAAGGATTTCTTCGACAGAGGGAATGAGGGCCTTGTGGCGAGGAGTGTCGTCCGTTGTACTGGGAGCAGGACCAGCTCACGCGGTACATTTTGGAACACTAGAGGCTGTCAAAGAACTCGCGGGTGGAAACGAGGCAGGCAATCAGTGGTTGGCGACATGTATGTCACTAAAATTTTCCCTTGGTAACTCTTAGCTGACTTTATACCTTTCAGCACTAGCGGGTGCTTCAGCGACTATTGCCAGCGATGCTCTGATGAACCCGTTCGACGGTACGATGATTTTTCGCCGTTGCTTCGATCTTGCTCATGCCAAAGGTGTTCCACACTACAGTCGTCAAACAACGGATGCAGGTGCATAAGTCTGAATTCCGATCTGTTTTTACCTGTGCCCGGACAGTCTTTCGCAATGAAGGCATTTCAGCCTTTTACGTTTCATACCCCACCACCTTGGCCATCTCGATACCGTTCAACGCGATCCAGTTCACGGTCTACGAGCAGCTGAAGCGATTCATGAATCCCTCCCATCAGTATTCGCCGTCTACACATATAGTCTCTGGTGCTGCTGCAGGGGCTGTTGCAGCCGCCGTGACTACGCCATTGGACGTGGCCAAGACAATTTTACAAACTCGTGGTACATCTGTGGACTCTGACATCAGAAATTGTAGAGGGATGGCAGATGCATTCCGGGTGATCTGGAGGAGGGATGGCCTGAAGGGCTTCGGGCGTGGACTGACTCCACGCGTGTTGACGATCATGCCTAGCACGGCACTTTGCTGGTTGTCATACGAGTTCTTCAGTCCGTGGCTGTTTCATTTTTGCGCGTGAAATTGAAAGAAACTGACTACACGACCCTTACAGAGGCAGCGATTCGGACAGATTGAGGAGATTGATCGGGGTTGGAATATAACCACTAATAGTGCTACCTTAGTGTGCTGGTGCGGGGCAGCTACATAACTACTCACTATAGACCCTTCTTACTGCTTCCGTCTGTTATAGCATGCTAGAATCGAGGGGTTACATGAATATTCTATGCTCTGTTATATTACCTAATCTGGTGACATCAACTACACACCTTATGTATATCCTGCTGTTTGTGGCCTCTGCGGCTTGAATTCAACCACCATCATCTAGAAACTCATCGCTGTCCTTTGCGATGGCCAAGCCCAGAAAACAACCCCTGCAAAAGCAAAAACCTGCTTCAGTTTTCATTCCGCCATCGACTTCGTCTCACTCCCTCAGCCCAACGACACCGACTACGCCTAAGACCCCGGCCGATGAAGGCATAGAGTTTTTTCAGTCCCAACCTCAACCTGGGGATGCTCCGATCCGCGTGTACGAGTTACATTTAGATACTGACGGTGGCCCACACAAAGACCGTTCGGTATGTGATCATCATCTAACGCGTATCACTGCTGACTCGTAGCATAGTACATACGTCTTCCCCCTGCGTATGTTCCATACATCCTTCGTGTAGCTATCGATGCAGGCACTCCTGCCGCCAGGAACGGCATTTTTAAGACCAATTTCCCCCTTGATGGCGGAGCTTTCGGGCGTGATCGCTTTGCTGAACGCAGGTATGGACGCGTCGAACGCGTTATTTGCGCATATATCCCTCCTGACATATCCTTTAGGCTTCCCACCGATTACTCGAAGCCTATTCAGGTCGATCTTCCCATATCCCATGCAGGTGCCTTTGTCTACTGGGTCGAATATGACGGTGATGCGCATGGCCAACGAGTCAAGGGACGCGAGGGCTTCTTCAATATCGATCCCATCCTCAAAACCAAAGCCCGCAGCCCAATCCTAGATCCTCAGACCTTGAAGCCTCTATCTCCGTACAATGGCGGTGCGGTCATAAGCAAGAATGAGTACATTAACTTGCCGCTAAACGGCCTTACAATTTTGACCGTCGTATCGAAATGGATGGGGCCCATTTCCCAATGGTATCAGCATTTTGAGGAAGCTTCTCAGCGCGGGTACATGATGCTGCACTGGACGCCACTGCAGGAACGGGGTGAGAGCGGGAGCCCCTACTCACTCCGCAATCAGCTCCGATTCGACCCTGGAGTCAGTAGTGATCCCGCCCAAGTCGAACACATTCTCAAGGTTGCCAGAGAGGAGTACGGTCTATTGGCGCTGACCGACGTCGTCCTCAACCACACAGCAAATGACAGTCTGTGGTTAGTCGAGCATCCCGAAGCTGGTTCGTACTCACATCCAGGATACAACACAGTTGTGCTTATCTTCCGATCTTTCAATAAGGATTTAGCCCCGCTAACTCCCCTCATTTGACGCCTGCTCTTGAACTTGATACTGCGCTGATCAAGTTCTCGGGATCTCTTGGTTCGAAAGGACTCCCAAAATTTATAAACACTGAAGCGGATATCAGCACCCTTCTTGATGCTTTTAGCACATTTATTGAATGCCTGAATATCTGGCAGTACTATGTTCTCGATGCCACGCGTGAAAAGCAAGCGGTAAAGGACATTTTCACCTCTGGTCAATACGCACCCTGGTCGGGCCCCGATGTCGTAGGAAAAACGGTGATTGAACTCGCGCATATTGTCAAGGCTCGGGGCATCATCAAAGGCCTCGCTACATTTTCGTCCAGGTTCTGTGTCGAGACGGATGCAGTAGTGGCTGCGGGTTTGGTGAAGGCGGCATTTTCGCACATCACTGACCATGATGCACTCGCGGATGCATGGGTCAAGGTTGTAGACGTGATCAATGTGCCTTTGTATGAAGAATGGAAAGAGGATACCAAGGTCGCAATAGACAACATCAGGAACCGAGTTCGGTATACGAGACTCGATGCTCATGGTCCAAAACTTGGCGAAATCACAGAGTCGTACGTTAACTAATTTCACTCCCATTATCATAACGTTTGACAAACTTCGCTAGAAACCCCCTCGTAGAGCCGTACTTCACCCGCTTGGCTCCATCTGGAAAGGCTGATCCCCTTGTATATTCCCTCGCCAACAATGGGTGGATTTGGAATGCAGACCCTCTTCAAAACTTTGCCCTTCCACCTTCGAAAGCCTACCTTAGACGCGAGGTCATCGTTTGGGGAGACTGTGTCAAGTTGCGATACGGCTCATCTCCGTCTGCAAATCCTTGGCTATGGGACCACATGACATCCTACATCACTTCTCTTGCACGTATCTTCGATGGATTCCGCATCGACAATTGCCATTCCACACCTTTGGAAGTCGGCACTTTCATGCTCGATGCGGCACGGGTCGTGCGACCGGACTTGTATGTCTGCGCCGAACTGTTCACAGGTAGTGAAGAGATGGACTTGGTTTTCGTCCGTGAACTTGGCGTAAATAGCTTGATTAGGGAAAGCGGCAACGCGCCTGATCCCAAGGAGCTGTCGAGGTTGATTTACAGGCATGGTGTAGGGAAACCTATCGGTTTGTCGGCATCTTATTATTGCTTTACAGGTATACTTATCTGACTCCCTTCAGGATCTATGGACGGTGCTTGTATGACGAGTATTGAAGAGCTCCCTTCTCCTACTGGAAAAGGCCCTGTGCGGACCTGCATCGTCAGCCCCCTCAATGGTGCTCTTCCTCATGCGCTATTTTACGATCTTACACACGACAATGAATCCCCTCTAGACAAGCATTCAGCAGAAGATGCTCTCTCGTCTGGGGCCCTCGTCGCTTTTAGCTACTCCGCTATCGGCTCTGTGAAAGGATTTGACGATCTCTACCCAAAGCTTCTAAATTTGGTTGCGGAAGAGCGATTGTATGACGTGACCGGTCTTGGGGAGCAGAGTGGTATAGCCAAGATCAAACGAGTGTTGAATAACTTGCACTTGGAAATGGTACTTGGTGGCTTCGAGGAAGGACATGTCCATCAGGAGAACGATGTACGTTTTCTCGGCTTCTGGATTTATCCATATTTTCACTATTTATTCGGGGCAGTATATCGTCGTTCACCGAGTGCAGCCATCCACACAAAAGGGATATCTGTTAATTGCACACACAGCCTTTTCGAAAGGGTCCAAAGATCGTGGTTTCAGTACGTCTCTTTTCGGACTCTTCCTTTAAATGTGCCTCATGGTAGTACAGTCGATCCCATAAAGCTTCGGCGAACTCGTGCTAAGTTTATCCTCGGGGGCAGTATCGATATTTTATCATACGAAGCTCCCAAGTCCGCACAGTCCCTCCAAGGGATGCCTTCCAAGCTCGTCGAAATGGCGCCGGTTGTTGTCCCTCAAGGTCTAGACTACGAGGGCCCTTTCGCCGAAATCGTGGTTCCGGAATATTTCCCGCCGGGCAGCGTTATGGTCTTTGAGACACAGATGCAAAACTTCGATGCATCGCTTGACGAGTTCTGCTCCCATGGAGCACAAGAAGCCTTTACTGACCTCAACCTTGTGGACCTAAATGTTGTTCTTCATCGCGCTGAAGGGGAAGAGCGAGATACTACTGATGGAAAGTTTGGCGTCTATGATGTACCTGGCCTTGGAAAGATGGTTTACTGCGGATTGGAGGGGTGGATGCACCCGTTACGTCACATCATGAGGTACAACGACCTCGGCCATCCTCTGTGTGCTCATTTGAGGGAAGGTAGTTGGGCTCTTGACTATGTCCATGATCGGTTGAACCAGTGTGTCTCCTCTCGATTCTCCGAATATTTTTTTCATTTGACAAATTCCTTCTTTTAGTCAAGTGGACACCCTCCCGAACTTAGCAAAACCTGCTCAATGGCTCAAAGAACGTTTAGATCGTGTCTGCAAAAGTGTACCGAGCTTCATGAGACCCAAGTACTTCGCGCTCGTCGTTTCAACTGCCTACAAAGCTGCCCGTCGTGCCGTCATCGAACAGAGTTCCGAGTTTGTGGTAAATGGCCATTCCTTTACCCAAGATCTCGCACTGTGTGCAGTTCAGATGCACGGTTTGGTGAAATCGGCGTCCCTAGATCCTGGCGCCCCTACCCCTTCGTTGGCGGCTGGACTTCCACATTTTGCCGCCGGATGGGCGAGATGTTGGGGACGTGACGTCTTCATCTCTCTCAGGGGGCTTTTTCTGACCACCGGGAACTTCGAAGGAGCCAAGAAGCATATCCTCGCCTTTGCATCGACCTTGAAGCATGGTCTAATCCCGAATCTGCTAGATTCTATCCAGAACCCAAGGTAAGCACAACTAAGGAATTCTGCCTTAGCTTCGATTGACAGATGTTGTTCAGGTACAACTCCCGAGACTCGCCATGGTGGATGTTGCAGAACATCCAAGACTACGTTTCAAGCGCTCCTGATGGAATTTCCCTGCTCTCCCAGCCTATCAAGAGGCGATTCCCTCAAGACAATACCTGGGTTCGTTGGGATGATCCCCGTGCATACGCCTACTCTAGTACTGTAGCGGAGATCATCCAGGAGATCCTGCAGTGTCACGCAGACGGCATCCACTTCAGGGAGTACAATGCTGGCCCTAACCTCGACATGCAGATGAAGGATGCAGGCTTCGAGATCGATATCCATGTAGATTGGGAGACGGGATTCATTCTAGGCGGCAATGCACACAACTGTGGTACATGGATGGACAAGATGGGAGAATCGCAGAAGGCGGGAACGAAGGGTGTGCCGGGGACACCACGAGACGGTGCACCTGTCGAGATCACTGGGCTACTGAAGAGTACCTTGTCCTGGGTCGACGGTTTGTCGGCGGCACAGAAATTCCCCTTCAAGGGTGTGAATGCAACGAGTGAGTCGGTGACAACGAATACGATTATATACTGATACACTCATTCCTTAGTCAATGGTCAGAAGAAGTTTGTGACGTACAAGGAATGGGCTGGCTTGATTCAAGCCTCTTTCGAGAAATACTACTATATCCCGCAGGGTAAGGTCTTTTACCTTATGATGTCTCTCTAACTGATAAGCGTTCGATTTAGATCCCTTCGAAGATGCTCAATATATTATTAACCCGTCACTCGTCAATCGCAGGGGTATCTACAAAGATGTCTATGGATCGGGAGAGGGTAGAGAATGGTCCGACTACCAGTTTAGACCCAATTTCCCTATTGCAATGACGGTTGCGCCGGAGCTGTTTGACCAGAAGCGGGGCCTGGGCGCTCTGAAACTCGCTGACGAGGTGTTGCGTGGCCCGCTTGGCATGAAGACGTTGGATCCCATTGACCTGCAGTACCGTGCGAATTACGACAACTCCAATGATTCAGCAGATGCATCTATTGCGAAAGGTCTCAACTACCACAATGTTCGTAGCACCGTCTCTGAGATCTTAACGTCTACTAATGACTCCATATCTAGGGTCCTGAGTGGGGGTGGCCGCTGGGTTACTTTTTACGAGCCTATCTTCACTTTGCAACGATTGGCGCATCCGAAGAGGTACGACCCTCTCATATCACAACTTCTGTTATTGACCCGAGAACAGGACACGAAGAAGACCCTATATCATTTGTACAACATCCTTTTGGAGCCCCATCGCCATATCCAGAATGACCCGTGGGTCGGAATTCCAGAGCTTACGAACGAGAACGGGCAATACTGTGCAGACTCGTGTAACACGCAGGCATGGAGTGCGAGCACATTATTAGATTTCCTTGAGACTGTGCACAAAAGACAGGGCATGTAGACGCGTTGTATTACCGTGATTGTACTTGTATCGCTAGAGCGTAAGATGTATACTAGAAGTCTTAACTTCTGTGGTACCGGCCGTTAGTTGTGTCGTACTCCTTCTGTTACCTCGGCGTTTTCCTTTTTGCGTTGTATTACCGTGATTGTACTTGTATCGCTAGAGTGTGAGATGTATACTAGAAGTCTTAACTTCTGTGGTACCGGCCGTTAGTTGTGTCGTACTTCTCCTTCTGTTACCTCTGCGTTTTCCTTTTGTAATGCCCGCATGTCTTTCTTTGGTTTCGAACAACACGATCTAGAACAGGAAAAGCTCAACTTCAAGGACTCTGACCCTCTTGGGTCAGACGACCTTGCTGTTTATACCTGGGGAGAAGAGGGTTATGACGGTCTAGGTGATCTGCTCCAGGAAGGCCGCGATGAGCTGAACGACGAGACTTTTGGTGATGACGGTGCTGTCGGTATGGGACTTTTCTCTTGTTGCCCCAATGTAACCTGATATCAGTTGGCTCAGGCAAGGACTTTGATTTTTCGACTCCTGGCCCCCAGGATCCCATAAAGCCTGGCCAAGAGCAGAAATCGCAGCCAATAGTGAAGGATCAGGCTCCACAACCAATTCAGTCAGCTCCCGTTAGGTCTACTCAACCTTGTACGAATGTCACACATATTTGCCTTTCCTGAGCAACTCTTGACCGCCTCATCCTTTTAATAGCGCGGTCGACGGCTAATTCTTTGGAAGCCATCTGGGACGACAAATCTCCATTCTCTGTTCTTTCCCGAAACAATGGCGCTGGCCGCTCTGTCAACGAACTTCGTCGCCCATCTCCAGCAACCTCAAGGTTTTCCCCCTTCGACGGAGGTCGTTCACCTGTCCTTAACCATCAACTTCCTGCCCACGGTACCATCAACACAGGAGCGAGGACTCTGCAAGATATCGAGGCTGAGATGCGCTTATCCGCTCAACAAGCTCGCCAGCGACAGCTACTAGAACAGCAGCAGCTTCTCTTACAACAACAAGAGGTCCTTCAGCTTCAGCAGCGAGAGCGCCAACAGCAAATGTTGCAGCAACAGCAAGAACGGGAACGGGAATATGAGCGCCAACAGATCCAGATCCTTCAACACCAGGAGCAGCAACACCAATTTCAACTCCAGCGGGCTCTTCAACAGCAGCAACAGGAGCAGCTTCAGCACCAACATACTCCCCCTCCTCGAATGCTTCCTGGTGTCTCTCCATCTCCTCGATTTCATGAACAACAACGCCAGATGCTGTTCTTGCAGCAACAACAAGAGCAGCAGCAACGTCTACAGGAACTTCAGGAGCAACTCCGTTACGAAGAGATGGAGCGTCAAATGATTGCGCGGGCACAGCAGAGTTACAGCCCCAACCAGTTTGCTCACCGCCGCCAACCTTCTGGCCCTATCCCCGCCGAACTCCAAGCCCATCTCATCCTTCAGCAGCAACAGCAGCAACACAACAGACGCCAACGCTCTCGTTCACCCGCTGTTGGCAACCATTTTGCTGCTTCTCTCCAGGAAAACTTACAATATCTTCCTCAGAATGCCCAAATGCAGCAACGTTTACTCTCGGAGCTGGCTCAGGCAGATATCATGCGAGAACTCCATGCTTCATCCCCAGCTGAACAAGAGGCCCTACGCAACGAGGCGATGCGCAAGATTGTCGAGGCTGAGAAGATGGAAGAAAGGAGAAGAAAAAAAGCCGCAAAGATCGCTCACATGGTTTGTCCCTATGTATACTCATTCTAATATCCACGCTCACCGTGGTTTTTAGGCACGGTACAATGACCTCATGACACAATCAGACAAGGACTTCATCACAAGGATCCAGGTCTCCCAGCTGGTCACTCAAGATCCCTACGCTGACGATTTCTATGCTCAAGTCTACGGCGCGATTTTGAGATCACGTCTGGGGATCCAGGCTCAGGATGACCGTGTGCTCAAGTTCACCTCTGGTGGTGGTGTTGCCCTCGGTCTTGCACAGAAGGCCGGAAACCGACGACCGAATGCGATGCTTCGCATGGAGCAACAAGTTGAACGGATCGTCAGTAATGCTCGCAAGAGAGAAGAAGAGAAGGGCCTTCATTGTATGCTGAAGGTCATTTACGAGGAATCTCATCATCTAACACATGTCATGCAGCTATTCACAGTTTGCAAGGTGCTCTCGGCAAGACTTCTGGCCGTAGCTACAAGGCTGCGCCTCGTCAACTCCTCCAGGTCGACGCCGCAAATGCTAGTGCTTCTCCAACTCTCTCGCATGCTCATGCACATATCGGTAAAGACACAATTCAGGAACTCAAGGAAGGTGCTGCTCAGGAGGCTGCTAAGTTGGGACGTGAAGCGTTAGGCAATGCTGGTGATGTGAGTCGCAGACATTCTGATATTTAATTGCTTGAAAGTTTCTTCTGATTACGATATACAGACGGACGGCCTCGTGCGCAAGGAACCTCTCTCCCAACGCCAGATCTTAGTCGCCGTCGAGAGCTTGTATGACGTTGTTTTGAATACGGAGAACATCAAAAGAAACGAGCCCTCTCTTGAAGATGGTCACAGTGAAGAAGCTGTTGCTCAATGGTCTGTCATATTTTCATATCTAGCTTCGCTGTCAGACCTCACACCATCTCAGGAAACAAGAGTATGAAGCGAGTGTGGATCAACTGTGGGCTGGCCTGAAGGTCATGGTGCCTCTTGAGACTAGGTCAGTTCATTCTCATCCTCTTGTCCACTGTCGTACTGACCGCTCTCCACCAGCAACCCCCATCCTTTTATTTCCCTTCTTATTCCAAGCAAGGGCAAAAAGATTCTGCCTCGTGCGACTCGCCACTTAAGCCATGAGCGGATGTACACGCTGTTGACTCTACTCGTTGCCTGTTTCGACCAATTGGACGTCGTTCAGAATGCGTATCTGCTCGATTCCTTGGAAGATACGAAGGAGCGCGCTGAAGCCGAACGGCAAACGGAAGCGTTCTTATTGGGCGTGTTACACAGTATCCTGCCTGTTGTCGCGAGAGCCGAACTCAAGCTGGTAACTGGGCTCCTAGGTCTTTTGTTGGACCGCACGAATATCCTTCGAGTTGCTCAGTCTTCGGTAGACATGCCCCCCCACTCGTTGATATTGACACTTATCATTGCCCTTAATAGGCGGGAACTGCGTTGTTGACTCTATTCCTCAGCCGTGTCGAGGTTATGAAACAGGCTAAAAGCAGCGGCGTTGAACTTCCAGAGGCTCCTACCTCAGAGGAAGAGATCCAATGGTAGGACATCGAAAACCTGTCCTGATTTTTGAGTCCTAAGTAACACCTTTCAATCAGGAAAACCATGTACGACCATCTGTTCCAATTCCTCGCTCCTCATCTGCCTTCACTCCTCCCCTCAACTCGAATGGCTGCCCACCTCCCTCATGACGCCAACACCGTTGATCACGCCGACCAGCCCGTTTGGCAACTCCTTGCCGCCATCGCCCTGCATGCATTGCCTGATCAGCAGGCAATCCTTGTTACCATGTTACGCGAAAAGGTCTTGGAGATTGTTTTCCGCGTCAACAAGGGCTGGGTTACCAACGAGGATGAACGCCAAACAAAATTAGCCAATGTAAATCTTTTCCTACATGCCCTGGGGTTAGACAGCTCGCAAATTGCTCTGTAATGCTTTCGGTTTTGATACACACATATATCTTTCTATTCTCTCTCGAAAGCTCGACCTCCTCTTTGGAGTGTATCGTGGGAACAACTTAACACGTGACTTCGCGTTTGCATTCACGCGACCCGCGACGCTTGTACAGCGACAGAGACAAGTGAAGGCTTTAGAGATGGCCTCAGCGCCGACGAACGCAACGCAGGCAAAGGATCGTCTGTATGCTCAATTTGCAGCGAGCCTTGGAAGAATGTCTCGTGCAATCGGACGGACGGCCGATCTCTGCGAACAGCTTCAAGTTGATCTACACGCAATGAGGACCTTTGCTGGCCTTGACGCAGCTAAGCAAGCCTGCTTATTTCTAGTGGCTGGTTGCACGCCTTACAGCAAATATCTACTCCAGATTCATGACGATTGCTGCTCAGCTAAATCCCGAAGATTCGGACGCAGAAAGAGAGGAACAAGGGAAAGTGTGGTGAGCACAAACCTTGGTCCTTGAACTTGTTCTAACGCGAAGAGGCTTTAGATCTAGCTCCTCCCGCATTGGGCTGAACACAGTCGGGAAATACATACCGACCTCGACGACTCGAAATAGCATCTTTCACCAACATATGAAATACCCAAACCAATCTTCAAGTCCGCTTGAGGAATCTAAATTTGATGGTTCTACAGACAAATAATTACGTCAAACTATGCGCATTCCAGTTCTCGTTCCCTAGCCCAACCTCTCCATGATGATATCCGTGGCTCGTTGTAGAGTTCTCGCTGTCCTTGAACTGTGCGAGCAATGTCCAAGCACCATTTGATATATTTGCGTCGTTCAAGCGAGCCCCCCACAAGTTCCTTTGAAGGTTGTTAGGCCATGTGTATATGGTCAAGGAGAAGGTTGATTTCTGACCTCTATGTTGCGAGCCATAAGCTGGTATATTTTGATGCACCAGTCTATCAAGCTGTCGTGGTCAACTGGCGATGTGGTGCGATCTCGGACACAACCCGCAAGGTTGTTTATTATGCCTTTTGATACAATCAGGGTGGGACGAGGAAAGCTGTAAGTAAATGCCTACTTTGCAAGATGGCTGCAGACTCTTCCTCTTTATTATCGTGCACATCAGTATCAATGGCTACGCCCGCAAGAAGGGGATCCTGGTCACAATCAATTTCAAGGACCGATGAGATAAAGTCGCGTTCGTCCATCGGGTCAGTTGATACTAGCGCCATCAACAAGTTCTCAAGGTACAACTCCTTGTGTTCCTGTAAAAAGGAGAGATCAAGCACGCTTTTCCTATGAACACCTGTAAACTTACTACGTATTGCATTGGATCAAGCTTGAGAATCCATTTCATCGCTGCGACATCTAGTCGTCGCCAGGTCGCTTCAGGGAACTTCTTCAAGTACCCCTTTAAGTTCAAGAATCTTTTCCAACCGATTTTTTCACTATCACCAGTACGAATGGCTACATCAGCGCATTTGAGCCAACACTCCAACCAACGGGAAAATAGCTGATAATCGGTTTTGGAAGGCGACGGGCAATCGGTCACTTTCTTGTTGAGGTTACGCCAGGCCCATGAGCTCAAAGGTGTGTTCATGTACTACCGACAATCGAGTCAGATTTCAAGCCCTCAGACAGAGTTGATTACTCACGGAACTCAAGGCTTCGTCTTTCGTTGTGGATTCAGTGGGCACAAACAATCCGCATCCATCAGCGCCGAGGGCAGCTAGAAGCTCAGGATCATCATAATCGATCACCATAGTTGGATACTCGTCTTGACTTTCCTGTGAGTCCTTTTCGACAGATTTTCGATAAGGACGGGTAGGAGGCGGGAGAACATTCTGGCGGGCATCCATGAACACCAACAGCATAAGCTTAAATTCCTGCGCTGTAGTTGGCTCATCCACAAGAGCAGTGACCTTGAATAAAGGGTCGAGAGACTCTAATGAGTCAAAACGTCAGTCGTTGATAGTATAAGTGGTCGAAGGCAGCTTACTTAGTAACGCTGGATCAGGGTTTGTAGAATCTACCTGATAGGATTGAAAGATTTGCCGCACAGCACCTGCGAGTAGCTGAACGCAAATGTGCAACCGACCCATCGATCTCATTCGGACGTCTTCCTCTTTGGGCAAAGATGGTTGGGCATCCTCTAAGGCCCTGCGATCGTTCGCCATTGCAGAGGCCATTTCCTCAATCCACGTACTGATGCTATTCATGGACAAGCCTGCGTTCTTCAATACTATTGCAAGGTACGTCATACCTCGAATCACCCCATTCCGGGTTGTGTCGTCCGCATTCGAGAAGTCGACGTAGGATCGAGCCAAACTCATACGCTGAGTGTAGTTCAGCGGATCAAGATGAATGCCGAGAGCTATAGCGCTGAGTCGGTTAAATAACATGGAAAGATCTTGCAAATTCGTCGGTAATTTCTTCGAGTAAGGGAGTTTGGTGACTGAAGACGCCAGAGATAGCAGTTTCTTCGCCTTGGGAGATAAAGATCGCTGGGGATCATTTGCGTTGCATCCAACAGCTTGGAAAAGGAGCTTCAGGAGAACATAATATGCAGCTTCTCCTGGCTCGTGCTTTTCGAGCGTATCCCAATCATTGCGAATTAAGAAGTCAGGGAATTCAGGCTCTTCGTGACGTAGACCACCAAAGTTTCGGCTTTGGAAGATCTTGGTGAGGCGATCAAAGACTGTCGATATTTCGCCGAGTTGCCAATGCCAGCGCTTCCATAAAACAAAGCAGCGCTC
Source organism: Tephrocybe sp. NHM501043 (assembly GCA_018855915.1). Classification (NCBI taxonomy): domain Eukaryota; kingdom Fungi; phylum Basidiomycota; class Agaricomycetes; order Agaricales; family Lyophyllaceae; genus Tephrocybe; species Tephrocybe sp. NHM501043. The sequence goes on from JABCKO010007984.1 coordinate 22,078, forward strand.
TATTATAACCTGGGCATATTTATCGCAATGATCTAGGATTTCTGGAGATAGTCCATAACTCTCATTGGATTGAGCGGTCAAGCGAACCTGCTGAAGAGCGTACATGACAATATCCCAGGAAGCAGGGAGGCGTGGTGTACTTGTCGTCATACCATGGACAGAGAATTGGCTGAGGGCGCAGAACGAAAAAATAGAATGCCACAAGCATTCGCTGAGTTTCACTGGGTTCTGAGGGAGTGGAAGCGTGTCGAACATCTCTAGCACGAATTTTGAGAAAAGATGTGAAGGCTTCTTGATCGATCCATCCTGGTCTTTCAGGTTATCAAGAAGATGAAACAAAGACACCCATAACTCTGCCGCGTATCGTGCAAGTGGGGGTCCATTGGGGAGAGTCTCGTTTTGAATAGAATCCATAACGGGCTCCAGCCCACATTGCCAAAGGTAATCCATCAACAGAAGAACGGACTGCGTAAGGGCGGTGCTCGATCCGGTGCTGTTGGAAGGGATATCAATACGAGCGGAGATTTCCACGGCAAACCAGCAAATCGATAGCGCAAATGTGTCTAGATTCGAAACACTGAGGGGCTCGGCACGCATGCGAGATACAAACGTCAAAACCTGCTCTTGAATTGCCACAGTCAAAATATTAGTGTCAGCTTCGGAAGCGGATGCCAGGTGCCACGACAAGAGCTGAGTAGTTGCGCGCTGTGCTCCAAGCCATTCCCGTTCTGTTTCGGCATCCTCAATCCCCACAAGGCTCGTAACGATCTCAAAGAGCCTGTCAAATATTTGTTTTAAAGCCGTAGAAAAGGCATGCACGCTCGTGTCCGGACCAAGCTCAATATCGTCATGATTGAAGCTGACTGGGCGGGGTGGGGGCGTTTCCAGGCGCACGATGCTGACTAACTCATGCAACCATCCTTTGCGAATGTATGATTCTGTGCAAAAGCTGAGGCCAGATCGGAGAATATGGATGCCACTATCCGAAAGCCAGGACCTTTGTTTCGGTGCACTCCCCATGTCAACAGGGTAGTGAGTAGTGGATGTCCTCTGCGGATGCGTATTGTTGGAATTAGTATTAGCTATGCGCGCAGGCTGGAGGGGCTGGGGCCGATCTTGCGGAAGGGGAGCAATAGCGTGCAAAAATCCGTCGTCTTCCTCGATATTTGTTGGAACCGGTCTCTTCCTTCGTCCACTGATAACCCGAGTACTATCAGACAGGAAAACATATTGTCCGTTTTCTTTGGCACGCGCTCGTCGCTCACGGTCCTTCTGCCTGCGAGTTTTTTTCTGTGGTGGCGCATCGACCTCGTGGGTTGATTGCACGTCGTCATCATAGACATGGTCGGTTTCGGCATCAGCATGATCTGATCGAGTTCTTCGCGAAGGTGCGGCGCCATTTCGTGCTCTTGACTCGCGGCTCGTAGGTTTTCTCTTGTGGCCATCGAAATTCAATTGAATCTGGCGTTCCCGTCGAACTCCATGCGTCGTAAGGTCCATGTTATGTTTTGAAGATGGCCCAGCCCGGTTGCCACTGTAAGACGTATCGGGTGGTCGCTTCCTGGTCTTCGCTTTACGAGGCCCACCCACTGTCCGTGTCCCAGAGAGCATCCAGTCGATCAGGCTCCGCTCCTGCACTTGGCCAGTCGAAGAAGCCCGCTCTTTCTTGGGTACTCCTTTTCCAGCCAAGTATGCCTCAATGTCAAAATCATTTACGCCCTTATACTCTGATTCATTATCAGAATCGCTAAGCTCCACTGCCTTTTGAACGTCATGAGCGCCACATCGTCCAATCAAAGTAGACGATGGCCCTGCTATTGAGTCATTGTCCGACAGAGAGTCATGCGCAGAATGTTGCTGATCATCGGAGCTTTCAGAATCGCCCTTGATCTCTTTATCATCCCGAGTATATCGCGACCACGCTGTCCTCGAGTGGCCGGGTAGTACAGCGGTTTCTTCGTTTTCACTTCCCCGTGTGTGCGAGCGCCGCTTATTACTTGGCTTTGGTTTTGATGAGCGTGAAGCAACAATAATTCTCCGCAGCATGGAGGTTGGATACATGCGACCAATGGTGTTTTTCGTGAAATTGTCCAATATTAAGGGCTCGTCTTCATCTTCAGCATCCGAACTTTGCCTCGAAGCACTTTCAGCGTCAGAGTTGTTGGTAGAAATTCGCGCACTAGGCTGAACATCAACATCGTCCATCTGGACATTGTCAACGATTTGAACTGGGGAAGAGGAACGGGATTTTGGCGGAGTGGTTGGAGAGGTTGTTCGAGGAGAGGTCGTCGAAGCAGGAGGCAAGGGCGTGTCATGAGAGGCGTCTGGACTCTGTGATGGTGGCGAGTCATCCTGTGTCGTCCGTTAAGATGTTACGAGATTTAGGAAAAGTCGAAAGTTACCGATAAGATAGACGTAGAATGAGGTCTTTTCAAAGGGAAAGTCTTTGCTCTAGGGCGTGTCTTCTTCTTCTCACTTTCCTCCTTTGCCAACCTATACTGTCGTTCCTGTTTTCGCTGTAGCTGCCGTCTCCGCTTCTCAATCCATTTAGCTTCTTTCGCGAACTTCTTCATACTCTTTGTTTCCTCGTCATCAGAAGACGACAAGTCTCGAAGCAGCTCAGGGTATTGCACTGGCCGTTCTCCTGTTACTTGTCGAGTTGATGAGATCGGTCGTGAGGCATCACGAGAGTGACTTTTCTCCCTCCTTCGCGTCTGCTCACCGTCACTATCGTCCTGGGTCTCTCCAGGTTGCCAAGGCGCTTGTGATTCTCCGGACTGGTCATCTTTATGATCGTAATGGTCGTTGTTGGCTCGGCATATGTCACGGAGCTTCACGACGGCGTCAGGGTTGCCTCTGAGAGCATTTCGATAGTTCAATGAGTCGTAGAGATAAGGATTGATTTGGGCAGCCTTGCGTTGACGTAATGGGTATCTCGAGGTGTCGGATATATTTAAATTCGCGTCAGCATAATGCCGATCACTAGATGCAGGGTGTGGAGCTACTTCTGGAATTGTTAAAGGAGGAGTGGCATGAGGGGGTGAGATACGAGGTGAGCTGTGGATGAGTCCTTGAAGTGGTGTCAATGGTGACGTGAGCTGACGAGCGGAGTCACTTAGAGAGTGTTGCCTGTCGGGTGTGGGCGTTGCCAAAGGAGCGGGCGGAGGAGTTGTTTTATGAGAATCACGAGAGAAAAAGTCTTCTGGCCGTCGGATAGTACGCTTAGGTGTCGCTCGGTCTGACGCGATTGAAGGCTTATTAGGCGACTTAAAAAGAGACATGTCGAATAAATTTGGATTCGGAGGGTCTCGTCCATTGCGTAAAGGTAATGCCAAGATGGCAGGCGGAGTGGTGGGGGTCCTTTGGGGGGTGGAAATCGAAGAGTGGGTAAGCGTGGCAGGCTCCACTATCAGAGCTTGAACTTGACGAGGTGAGGCATCAAATAACGACATTGGATCGGCGGAGAGTGATCGAGGTTGAAATGGGGAGGAAAATAGCGGTAATATGAGCGTTGAGGGTGTTGACGTTCTCTGCTGCATATCTGGAGGTTCCTCGTCTTCAGAAAAGAAAACTTGGCCTGGGCTTGACAGCACGACAGGCAAAACGTCGACCGGGTCTTCCTCCATAGCTTCAGTCACAGGTTCTGTACAATCCTTTGAGGATATATCTGTATCATCCTCTGGTATTAAGGTGGTGGATGGTGATGAAGAATACCCCACAAGCCTTGGACTTGAAGACGAAGTCGGAGGCCAAAAGACGAGCGACGAGCGTCTTAGCGTATTACAAGGTAGATCCATAGAGTCAAAGTCATGGTGAATCTTTAAACACTATTATTTTGAGAGTTCAAGCAATGCTGGGTACTAAACACGTACCTTTATCCGCTTTCTGGGTGACTGGATGTCAACATGATGACCGACCAGTGGTTGTGCATTCGCAATATCCCCAGGTGTATCCAGTGGCCAGAAAAGTTCCCGTTCTTCGTCGTCAGATGTTTCGATGATTTCATTATTGCTCATGGCTGCCCAGGCCGCGCTGAGTGTTGTGGTCGGTTTCTTGTCAGATCGAGCGTGACACAACGCGGTGGTCACGGACACGTGAATTTTCATTGTCACGTTCGGCATCACAGTACTTAGGTGTTGCCACTGCCAACACCAGGGGGCCCGCGACGCCACGGTAGTTTCTATCTTGCACAACGATCATAGCCTGAGATGGTTTGCAAGATTTGATACCGGTATCGATATTCCGCTAGGCAAAGTCAAAGTTTGTCATGACGTAAGGGTCTGTGATGTAATATGCAATTGTGCGAACGATTAATCCTATTTTTCAAGCGTTTGTGAGCCTTGAAATTAGCAACATGATCATACTGTAGCCAAAATTCCAATCTCTTCAAACTCCAAAGGCATTTGGAGTGTGGCCATACACTGTGTTGCCGAGTTGCCGAGTTATTTGGTCATCTGACCCACGTGCCGATCAGCTTGAATCAATTCATTGACAAGGGCTTCGGAAGAGTTCAAGCTGGACTTGGTCTCAACCATGACCTCCACCCATCGACCGATAACCTCTAAAGCTCGAGGAATCTGCAAATACTATACCACAGACAGAGGCTGCTTCAACGCTAAGAACTGCAAGTTTCTCCACTCCGCCGAGCCCGCTATCGGCCCCTCGAGCTCCCAACCCCATACTCTGACTCCGTACGACCAAGCTAAACGATGCAAGTACTACGATGACGGTGAGGACGCTATTTGAGGAAGATATTACTTACCTTGCGCTTACTTCCTTTCTATAGGTTACTGCAAGAGAGGGGACAAGTGCTGGTTCGCTCACCAGCCGAAGGTTATAACGAAAGTTCAAGGGGAGGTCGATGACGACGAGGAACTCTGCAGCATTTGTTTCGAGAAACCTTCCTTGTACGGCTTACTTGGTGGGTAATCTTTTGCATTCTGTGTCTCCATATGCCAATACTTTTCACAGGCGGCTGCAATCACATCTTCTGCATCGACGTAGGTTATCTCCACCATTCGGAGTACAATGTGACCTGACCATTGTACAGTGTATACGTAAATGGCGCGATCCCACAGGGAAGGGCTCGGATATCTCCAATATCAAGAAATGTCCAATGTGCCGTGCCAAATGTCGTTACATCATACCCTCATCTCGTTTTTGTAAAGATGGCCCCGAAAAGCAGCAAATCGTCCAGAAATACAAGGATAGTATGGCGCGTGTTCCTTGCAAGTATGTACAACAAACTACATGCCCAACATACTTGCATGCTTAACTAATTTCTAGGCACTTTGCAAGTACCAAAGCAAAGAACCCGAACAAGCCTATGTGCCCCTTCGGAAAGGACTGTTTCTATCAACATCTCAATGAAGACGGAACCCCTTATACCTTTGAACACGGAGCTGAGATTTCTTTGCATGTGTGTATCTTCTCGGTTATATACATTCATCAACTCAAAATCACATTCGTAGAACTGGGCGCAGCGCAATGGTCTTCGCCATGCCCCGTTTGGATGGATGGGGCCACCAGAACGCTTGGAGCCATTCTTCTTTTCACAAACGGAGGCGGGGAGCATCGCCATGGACATGCTCGACCGGTTGATGACAGAAGTTATCGAGACACCTGGAGAAGCTGCTAGGAGAAATTCTGCCGTTAGAGCCCAGTTCACACATCGTGCCAACGGCACTCAAGGACTGTTAGACAGCGCACGTGCAAGGAGAGATTTGGCCGCTGCGGCTGTTGCCATTAGCATCCAGATCCGGGAAGGGGCCCCTCGAGGTCCTGAAAGAGAAGGTTCAAGGTCATCCATCATTGTCCCTGGAACGATGGCTCCGCCAAACTGGGATCTCGACAGTGTGGGAGACGCAGCGGACAATGGATGGGGATGGAACGAACTCGTCGCTGATGCGGTACAGAACGCCGATGCTGAACTCACGGAACGACTGGAACTATTGGTTAGCTGTTTTTTTTTCAAAACTGAACAGTTTTTGATACTTTCATTACAGGCCGATAATATGTTAGGATCTTTGCGTGTCTTCAGGGGCCGCGATACTGAATCACCACCCCCTCCTCTCGAGCCTATGGATATACCTTCACCACCATTGGAACCCATAGGTGGCCGCCGAGATGATGACGAGATTGACGATATGCCCGCGCTTCAGAGCATCTCCGATTCCGATAACAGCGAGCTATACAGTGATGACGACAGCGATGAGGACGACAGCGATGAACGAGATCGCTACTCTGACTACGAACCTAATGATCTTTTTTCCCATCTGGGGGAGAGCGCCATGGCTGGACGGCATGCTCAGGAACGGCATGCAGAGGAATTTCTACCACCTCTAGAGCCTGTCCCAATACCTGAACCTAGTTCAAGGCTCAGAGCCACAGTCGAGAGGTATGAGGTGAGGCCTGCGGAAGCTCCATCTCAGGCGCCAGAACTGCATGTCGAAGAAAATGACGCAACTGATGTGGCTCCTCTTGTGGCGCATTTGCCTGAAGATTATGAGGTTTCAATCGTGAACTCAGAAGAAGTTTTGGCATCGGCAGAGTCTGTACCACCCTCAGAACCTGTACAGGAGCCACCATTCGTGACAGACGGACGAGGACGAGTTGTATGGAGCAACAAGGACTCGACGGAAATATCACCTCCAGAGCCTTCAAACGAGCCTCGAGAAGATGGTCAAGCAGTACCGTCGAGTGCATCTCGATTATTCGAATGGATGACCGGTCTCTTCTAGGGATCTTATGCTTATTATCAGTTCTAGCATCCATATTATTTGTACAGTAGACTCGACTTTGAAACAAACAAGTGTAAATTCATCCATGTCATTATCGTCGACATCGAGGATCAAGGCCTCGTTGACTGAGCAGCTCGGCGACAATGCCCAGCTCTACTTTGCTGCTATAAAATCATTCGTCACTGGCCAGACATCACGCACAGAGTTCGAGGATGCCGTCCGCCAATACTTGACCGCGCCATCGCTTGTTCAGCTACATAATGCCCTCATCATATCCCTCTTTGACTCGACCCTTCATCGCCATCCACCTCCTCCTGCACAAGTAGTGACACCGGCTCATAAGCAGCCCCCTTTGAAGCGAAGGCGAACTGATGACTACAACAACGCGCTCCGGTCAACACGCCTGAAACGATGGACACTTGGTGTAGGCAAGCGCGAACGCGAGCGGGTGCGCGTCCTTGAGACTGCCGAGTCACCATTTCAGCGTATAGAGACTGACGAAATAACGAGCGAACGTGGTGTTGTTCTGTTACCTGAAAGAGGCGGTGAGCTCCCATCCTGGGTGGCATGGTTGCCTCATATTTAATACACACACGTCTGCTAGATCCACCCGGAAGCCGCCTGCCTGTACATCTATTCTCGATCAGTCGAGCCCCTACACTAGCCCACATATCCGACCGCATGAATCTCATTTCTGCTCAGAATAATCTCAATGCACCTGCACGTAATGTACCATCACTCATGAATCTTGCATGCGAGGTATGCACGTCCCTGTCACCGTTTCTTTCATATCTGCTGACACTTTAGCCAGGCGAAGCTCAAGCAACTCATAACGCATGCCCTGACGTTAACATCAACCTCCCACGCCATTTCGTCCATCTCACCCTCCACATCATCCAACCCTCCACATCGCCCTCCACCCATCCTCTCCACATCAGCATTCCAAACTCTATTCACCGTAGCCCCTGCAGACCTCCCAAACAAATCTGCCACAGCAATGCGTCTAGCCTTGGGAGAGACAGATGTCATAGACGATACGTACGATGATATTGCCTTGTTAAAGGATCGTGAGGTCAGGGATCAACGGTGGCAGATCGTCGCGTTACTTGCGGAGAGGAGTACGATCAGGGACGGTTTACGAGTTGTTGCCAAGGGTGTTGCATCATGAGGTTGGCCCCTCATTCCAATTTATCTCGCCCAGGGACTTGAATCATATGGCAGGAGATGGGAAGCGAATTTGCTTCTTGGACTATTGTACGACTTTATACCTTGACTGCAGAGGAACTTCCCATGCAATGTTCAAACCGCAATGTTTCTCAGACGATCAATCGGGTTGCCAGATTTGGCCTCCTTGCCACAACACTCTTCTGTCTTGCAAATTGCAATAGTGATGACACGCTGCTTCCTCCGTTGCTTCCCCCTCTGAGTAAACCATGTCAACTCCTGGGCCATTCAGCTCGTGGTTTATTGTACCCTAAAAGTGTCGATCCCAAACTTAAACTGCGCCTGACGAGGGCGTCAGGGGAGCCTCTAAATTGTTTCATACACAGAGATAGAAACTTTGTTGCACTCTGACACATCTTACTTTTCTACGCCCATAGAAGGTATGCATGTTCACTCTTGTGTTGAGAGGTTCACTCAAGTGCGCTACTTTGGTGGTAATCCGCGCCTATAGTCTGACTGACGCCACTGAAAGAGGAGCCACCTAAGAATGCCCCATCGACATTGCATCGATGGCGTAGCCTGCGTGAACGCCGCCCCTCCATTACAAGCTTTCTTGACTGTGAATACTAGGCAAGTCGCATGTGCATGTTGTTGCAACCTTGATGTGAAAACGATGGTCACCAACAATGGCAATGAGATGTGTTCCCTCTTCAGTTTCTTTATTTGTTAACGCGCTTCAGGGGTCAGAAAGGTCAGCCAGGAGACCCAAGAACGAGCCACGGGCGCATCAAGGTCGACTTGATAACCCCCTCAGGAAGCACGTGGATTTGACGAAGTTTCTTCCAGTAAAGGAGACAGGAACTCGACATACATAGGAGCAATAATGTGAAGAGAATGCCAGTATCTGAGGAAGGTGTCTGACGACCATCGGCCCATTGTCTTGACTATGTCAGGTGGTATACCAGCCAAGAGAAGGTGCGTTGTTCCACCAATGCAAAGGCAGTGGCCAGATATAGTGTCCACGTTGTTTGCTGCCAGTATGGCATTGAAACGACGGAGGAATTAGATTTCGATAAGGTCAGTCGTTTACGAACCGAGAATTGAATTATTTGAAGAGTCACCATTCAGGGTTCTGTGATGATTAAGAGCACCAATAGGATCCAGGGTGAGCATGCTTAGCGAGAACTATACCCTCGCCTTTGACGCTGGAGTGGCCTGACTGCCACAGCCAAGCTCTCGCACACAATGCAGACGCGCCAAACGCGACTTAACGTGTTGTTGTTTCGCTGACTGCTGACACTGCTACTGACTACGCGACCAAGGCCCTTGCCAAACACAACAAACAATGCGTGGAGAGAAGTGTCGCCAAAATACGATACTCCATGTGCCCCCTTCAAACATAGCGGCGTCCTCGCCGCTCACGCAAAACCTGTCTCTCAAACAGCCTTATGAAGCTACTGCTGTTCCTCAGAGTCGAATCCATCCCAGGTTGCGAAGTGCCTTGCTAAGGTCAACAAGGTGTGGATCCTGATCCCAATCCATGCCAACAGGTACATTGGTGAACAGAATACTGTGTGGTGATGGTGAATGTTTGTGAACAATAAAGACTGGCTTGTCTTCAGAAATTCCTGATGGGTGACAGCGTGTAATAATGGGTCGTTGACTGTAGTTTATGTGAGATTGAAACTGGTGTTGTCATGGTATTTGTTGCCTGCTAGCCCTAAGCCAGCAATGAGAAATGCCGTTGTACAGTTCCAAATGGAGAGAACCCTGTACACAATGCAGAGAAATCCCAAGGGGTCAGCTTCATAGGTATTGGAATAGTCGGTGTCCCCTGTTGAACTGGTATCTCTGTGTCGGCGTCGTCTGCCCAGCTGTGCATTGGAGCAGCAATGTACTCATCTCTGAGTGAAACCGGGACAAGTGAGGCTGGTGTCTTGATGTTGTCCATAGAAATTGTTGGTGCTGTCTGACTTACACAGCATCGATAGCAGGTGCATGTGATGTTGTCTGAATCGATGTGTCAACGTTGACGGGTAGCAGTATTGTCTGAGTGTTGTTATCCTCATAGGAAGCACTGCGTGCACTCCATCCTTTTGAGCTCCTGCGCACATTGTATGATGTCGTTAACTTTCTCTGTGTGGACTTCAGCTCCTGCCACCCATCCCTCCTACCACCCTGCATCTCTCCCCTCTCCATGTCCCTCATCCAATCCATCATACTGCCCCTCCTTCCATCCCTCCTCCTTCCCTTGACTGTATCCTTTGTTGAAGGCTCAGTTCCAGATGGCATTGAAAACTTGCCCCTTGGGCATCTCAGATACTACCTTCAAAAATCCAAGAACTTCAGGCATGCTCCCTGAGAGCAGCATAGTTGCCATACCACAAGATTTTGATGATGGCAATGGTCCAGCTGGCAGTGTATCAATGGCTGGTGGTGTGGACTGTGCATCCTGAATGCAGTCAGTGCTCTAGTATGGAGCAGCTGGCAATGCAGCAGGTAAAGTTATGGCATTGGAGGCTAGAGGGATTTGCTCAGGGCTGGTCTCATTGCTGACCATTGTCTTTGGAGCTACTATAGATGTAGCCGCAGCTATGTTTGTTTGATGATGCAGGGCTCAGTTTCTTCTTTGAAACATTCTTCTTCTTGTTATAAGGGCCCCCTATGATTCGGTATCTCAGGAAGCTCAGTAGACTTGGTAGACTTGGTAGAACTTGGTGTGACTCAGAACAGTGCAAAATCAGAACAGTGCAAAATCAGAAAGTAGAGCCAGGAATGAAATGAAAGCAAAGATGGCCTTGTGTGCATCGAATCACACTCTTGTCACCAAAATGGAGTGGCCTGACTGCCACAGCCAAGCTCTCACACACAATGCAGATGCGCCAAATGCAACTTAACATGTTGTTTTGCTGGCTGCTGACACTGCTACTGACTATGCGACCAAGGCCCTTGCCAAATGCAACCAAACAATGCATGGAGAGTGTCACCAAGATATGATACTCCAACATCTCCCATCTTCATGTTAGGTAAGTATAAGACTGTCGAACCCAGAGAAAAAGTGGAAGGTTTGAGATCAGACCAAGAAGGAAAAAGGTTCATATCAAAGTTCTTTTATTGTGTAGGAAGGAATTTGCTGAGTCTGATTTGACCCCAAAAGGTGGCCTAAGGCAGTAGTGAATATGCAAGCAATGATTGGAATGTTAAGGTCCAGGCCTTGTTGAAGTACTTCTAGCATCTTCTGAGATACAGTTGGTTTGTCAGGTCAGATAGATGAGGCTGGCTACATATTTCTCACTAGCTGGAAGAGCCTTGTCCTCCTCGATGCCTCAATCTCTACAGAATCTTAAGTAATCTGTGACTTGAGATGTGTATTATAAGGATGTAGAAGACTTCCAAGCCTGAGCAATAGTTCTGTTTGTTTCTTCTTGGGATAAGGACCCCAATTAGTTGGTGGAGTTTGGTTGAACAGATACAGTATCAGGGATTTTTCCCAAATTGTTTGATGTCTGAAGTCTTGAAGGTTTAGGAGTTGGGTTATCCATATGATGAGAGTGTTGAGTGTCCAGCTTGTCTGGTAAGGAAGTAATGAGAGAATTGCAATGATCCTTAAAGTAGGCTTCTGAGTGTTTCATGGCCAATTGTTCTACTAAGGAAGAAAGGTTTGATGCTGTTGATATTGTTCAATGATTGTGGAGTAGGTATATAGTGTTGGATGTGAGGGTGACAAAGATATATGAATCACCTAGATGAATTGTAAGTTAAATTGTGTGGAAAGAGGCTGACACCTTCCAGGAAATTTATTCACATGTCAGTGAGTTGTAATTCAACCACTGCAAGTTTAATATAAATTATATGATACTCTATGTAGAAACTGACAATGAATGTAGCTATTGAGAAAGCTGATGATAGGAAATGGAAGATGCCATGAATTATTTGAGATAAAGGAGGAATGGCAGGGGGAAACAGATATAAGAATTTCCAAGAAGGAAATTCTCCTCTGGAAGGTGCATCTGCTGTGTTGTCTGCTGTAGGTATTTAACATATTGTAATTCAAAATGAAAGCCAATAGAAAATTAAAAATAATCTGTCTTAGTATATAGTTGGATGCCAAGTTCTGTGATTGCCCAGCTTCCAGTGCTCCAACTATGCCTGAATTGTCAGAATGAATGATGATGTGACAGTTTTTATACTTTGCCATAATGAGAGAGCATACCACAAGATCAACCACTACCATTTCAGCCCAACCAATGTCATGACCTTCAGTTTTCTATCCCAGTAATAGCTCCCAGGCTAGCTGTAAGCACCTGCTGGGGGTGCCCACTATAAGGAAAAGGAAAAGGTGAGCAGAATGAGGGACAGAACAGGTACAAGACATCTATTGATGGAAGAAAGGAAGAATGAGTACAGGTTCTGTCTAGATGATTGTTATATAGTGAATATAGAGTGAGAATTATATAAGTGTAATGCTTCAC
>JABCKO010007985.1:0-34256 GCA_018855915.1 Tephrocybe sp. NHM501043
ACAATAACACTTGCGCCTCGGTCAGCAGGTCTTGTACTCCACCCCAAGCGGCGGACGGTCGTATCCACGGCAAGGACCAAGGAGGAGCCCCTGGAAATGGTTGCGAGGAGGTTGGTAAGGGAGCTGGGGGCGTGGATTGTAGAGGGTGGGGGTGCGTGAGGGTGTTTACCGCTCATTATACGACGCATGCGAGGCTGCTATCAGTGCTTAGCGCCGCGAGAGGCTATTTGGCGTTACCTCGAGCGAAGGGATAGACGAGGAAAGGTAGCGACTTCCTTCGTCATCGACCCTACCTTGCATCACATATACCTCAGGCTATCGCTAGCCCTCGAGCGTAGTTGGTCGAAGATCAACGCTACGCTCCTGCTTCCGCGTGTGATCAGTGTGTCTTCGCCCAAACTTGTGGAACGGGCGCAGCGTCCAACATCATTAGCAGGAAGAAGACGAGCCATTGGGATTAGGGCATACGTCTGGGTTAGCGCAACAGGGAGGTCGGACGCTTCAATCGACAGCCTTGAAGAATCAGTAATTTAATTGGCAATAAATATCTAATGGCGTTGTATGTAACTGGAGCATAGCCTCGCTTTCACACTGTAATGTAGAATGTTGACGGGTTGATCTAGGGTTGGACCGTGTGATGCTGCCAATCCTGAGCGAACGATGGTAGCTATCCTTGCCCGTCCAGTACCCCCCAATAATTTAATCTTGACACTTGATATAGCTCTGCGGTTGCGGTTAAGGTATTAAGCTATCTTCTGTCCAGAGACTAGCATCATTGAGTTTGCTGGTACACTTGCATCACAAAGGGAATATCTTAGTTTCCCTATTAGATGTGCTTGAGGTTCCAGAGGTTAGTGTTTGCATTTTATTCCAGGTAACACTTCTAACATTGACTTGGTCCCACACCAGAATAACCCTGGTGAATGCCTTCTATCAGATGTTGATAGATCATGGTTAAGAAAACAAGGTATGCAGCTATTTACTTGTTCTGGTTTTCAATATTGCAACTTGACACAAGGTTTTGGCTTTCAATGCAGATAACACAACATCAAATGATACTCAAACCAAACACCTCAACTCCCTCCCCAATGCCTTCTCTCAGAATAACCATGTTCAGTGCTTCAAACATACACTCCAGCTTGCCATCAAGGGGCTCCTATAACCTTTTTTCAGCTGCAAGGCTGACAATAATGAAGAAACTGCTGATACTGACCTTCCAGGCCTTGAGACCGTCAACAATGATTTGGACGATGAGGCCAGCAAGTTAGGAGATGATGACGACAATGAGACCAAAGTTCCCTTCGATGCTCTCACTCAAGAAGAGATCAACAAACTTCTTGCCAATACTGAACTAGTCTGCACCGTTCTTATCAAGGGTTTGTCTCATATTTTATTCTATTCATTCCTTTCTAATATTTTGTACAGGTTTGGAAATTCTCATTTGCAATCATTAACTCTACAACAAAGGCCTTACCCATCTGGCATGATATCTGCACTCATCATGGACTTTGCTAATCTCTAATTCCCCGAGATGTCTGGACCTGGTGGAATTCAACTTACAGCATGCTATTTATGACTTTAAAATAAAATATTATGTGGCCATTGATGCGGTCACTGCTGACAAGACTCTCAAATTACAATGTTACAAGTTATTTGATGCTGACTGGCAAAGTATTTCTAACCCCCTTTCTGTTTTATATGCCAGATGGGTAAGGCCTTTGTTGTAGAGTTAATGATTGCAAATAAGAATTTCCAAATCTGTACAAAATATTAGAAAGGAATGAATAGAATAAAATATGAGACAAACCCTTGGTAAGAACGGTGCAGACTAGTTCAGTATTGGCAAGAAGTTTGTTGATCTCTTCTTGAGTGAGAGTATCAAAGGGAACTCATTGTTGTCATCATCTCCTGACTTGCTAGCTTCATTGTCCACATCATTGTTGATGGTCTTAAGGTCTAGAAGGTTAGTATTAGTAGCTTTTTCATTGTTATTAGCCTTGTAGCTGAAAGGTTATAGGAGTGCCATGATGGCAAGCTGGAGTGTGTGTTTAAAGGTCTGAACATAGTTATTCTGAGAGAAGGAATTGGGAAAGGAGTTGAGGTGTTTGGTTTGAGTATCATGTGATGTCATGTTATCTGCATTTAAAGCCAAAACCTTGTATCAAGTTGCAATATTGAAAACCAGAACAAGTAAATAGCTGCATACCTTGTTTTCTAAACCATGATCTATCAACATCTGATAGAAGGCATTCACCAGGGTTATTCTGGTGTGGGACCAAGTAAATGTTAGAAGTGTTACCTGGAATAAAATGCAACAACTAACCTCTGGAACCTCAAACATATCTAAGAGGGAAACTAAGATATTCCATTTGTGATGCAAGTGTACCATCCATGTCACAATGGCACAATGATTGGGCAAAGTCCAGGCATCCATCACAAAATGGACATGACCATAATGTTCCTGTCAGAACATGCCAACAAGAGGGTTGGAAATCAGAAAAAGAATATATGTATTGACTTATCCTGAGCAGCTTATCAATCCTAATGCAACTAGCTTGAAATCAAGTCTTTGATATCACATGAGACAGTAATTGGACTGGGAATTGATGTGGCAGGGTGGTCTGCCTCAAACTGATGATCACAAATAATGTTCATGGGTTGGCTAGACTCAGCACACTATAATGCAATGTGGGCTCTAACACAGCATTAGAAACCAAGACTGTAACAAATAGAATGTCAGAGCATACTGAGTTTCAACTGAATTAAGTACACAACATGGCACAGTAACAGGTCATTGGCCCTGATGAGCAAAGACAGCAAAAATGGAGCCATCACAAGCATTAAAGGCAGCTTGCATAGCATCCTCCCTGAAGCACTTGACTGTATGAGCCTTCAAGTTGGAGGTGGCTGTGCAATCCTTAGGGCAGTGAGCACTAGATTATTGTTGACCTGTACAAAGTCCTCTTTGAGTCACTGCCTGAACAAAATTCAGTCTGGCTATTTTTTGACAAAATATACATTGGCCAGTGAGATGGGGGGAAGTGTGAGGTGTGGAGGCATTTTGATGATGGGGCATATTGACAGACCTGTGGGAGCATATAGGTCATGTGCTCTCCCCTCTATGCCATTGTCACAAAGGTTGAGAATGGCAAATGGCATGCTAACAAGGCTGTTGGGATGCTGGTCAGGGATGGTGGAGCCTGCAGATGCAGAGGTCTGGGCTGAGCTGGAATATTCAATAGTAGAGGTGGATGGGATTTGCTACTTGGGAAGCCCCTCATGACTACATGGACAACACAGTGCAGGTGCAGATCAGGAGAAAAATAGTGCTCCTGACCAACTGGTATCAGGTCATAAAGGGAGCAAGCAACAAGTGGAAGCAGTGGCCTCTTACCACCGGATACAAGAGGAAAGTGCAAAGTTTCCTTGGGGGGTAGAGCACAGCCCCTCTCCAGGGGAATTTCAAATCATAGCCTGATAGTGTCAGAGCAGCCCACTGACCACCTACACTGACAGAACCTATGGGGTGCCCTATCAACAATAACAACCCACCAGTGTGTGTGGTGTTGAGTAAGGCATTATATGCAGATAAGGGTGCTGTGGAGATACCTACAGAAGGCCTGACTTCTGAGGCAGTATGTACATGCTATTCCAACCTCTTTAACTCAGAAAGGGTGAAGGAAGTACTCCATACAATCACAGTGGACCTTGACCTGTTGGAAGACAAGAGGAGTACTGTGCAGGAACTGATCATGGAATATGCTAATATATTTGCACTATCTGTCAGCAAGGTGAAGCAGATGAAAGAGGCAGTCCACAGACTTGACATACCAGCAGATATTAGATTTTTGAGCAAGGTACACCAGAAGTCACTTACTCCACTGCAGAAGCAGTATCTCCATGCTAGTATTAATGAGAGGTTGAGGGTGGGTATCATTGAGTCTTATGCATCTAGCCAGGTGAAGTGCAGAAGGCACACCAGGGAGTGGGTCTGACACTGGAGGAGTGGCAGCACAAGGTAAATAATGAGTGTCTGCAGAGTGGGATGGCTGCACCATTTTTACTGCCACCACAAATACCATCTGGGGGGTGAAGGTGCTGGATGCAGGGACCCCAAATTGGAGGATCTGTCAGAATTTTGGACAGGTCAACAAGATTACACAAATTGCACCCATTCCACAGGGCAATATCTGCACAAAGCAACAATGGCTTAGCAGGCATTGTTGGGTATCAATGTTCAATTTTGCTACCAGTCTTTATGCCTGTAGCATTGATCTGGAGCCAAAGCCTTATATAGCATTCTATGTCAAAAGACATGATTACTTCTGGTACAATAGGATGCTGTTTGGACTCATGGGTGCTCTGTCAATCTTTGCATACATGGTAGCAACACATCTTGATAACCTGCTAGTAGAGAAATTGATGAAATTGTTTGTCAATGATGGGGGAACAGTGGTGGATGTTTTTGGCAAGATGATGGGCAAGCTGCATTCTTTGACCAGATACAGAAGAGGGACCTATCACTATCCACTAATAAATCCTCCTTCTTCATGATTACAGCAGTTTTTTCAGGGGAGACAGTAGGCCTAAAAGACATGCAACCATATCTGTCTAAGCTGACAGCAATTGTTGACTAGGAAAGACCTGAACATGCTTTGAACCTAGTAGGCTTCCTTGGACTGACAAGTTGGTTCAGGGACTTGATCTGGGGCTATGCCAAGATCAAGCAACCTCTCAGAGATCTGCTTTAGGCAGTCAAGATGCCAGAAAAGTGCTCAAAGTTAGTGTATCAGTGTATGATGGTGAACCATAAGCTGGCAGACAGGTGGGGCCAACAGCACATAGAAGCTTTACTGCAGCTGAAGATATTGATGACCTCTGAACCTATACTCAAGGGTTTGAGATGGGATGGCACACCTTTTGTTGTCACCACTGATAGGTCAAAGGAGGTATCTGGTGAAGTCTTAGCCCAGAGTTCCATCATGGTTTTGTCCAATGGACACTCAGTGACCAGGCTTTATCCTATCACATTCACATCAAAGAGAACATCCATGTTAGAGGAGAAGCACAAACTATTTTTGCTCAAGTTCACAGCTTTGAAGTTTGGCTTAGATAAGTTTTCTAACACTATCTGGGGATTTCCAGTGGAAGTGGAGATAGGCTACCAAGCATTACAGGACCACCTCATAAATGATAAGTTGAGCACTACTCACATGAAGTGGAGAGATGGCATTTTAAGCTACCAAATAGTTGATGTACAGCATGTTCCAGACCAAGTTAATGTGGTTGCCAATGGCTTGAGTCATGCTGTAGAGGAGCAGTCAAGAAAAGATAGGGACAGAAGCCAGTGGACAGTATTAGAGGGCTGCAAAGCATCAATA
This sequence comes from Tephrocybe sp. NHM501043, assembly GCA_018855915.1. Taxonomy (NCBI): domain Eukaryota; kingdom Fungi; phylum Basidiomycota; class Agaricomycetes; order Agaricales; family Lyophyllaceae; genus Tephrocybe; species Tephrocybe sp. NHM501043. Next base: position 5,382 of record JABCKO010007985.1, read on the forward strand.
GGGCTCACACATGATGTGTTTGGCATCAGCAAAGTGGAGGAGAGGCAAACAGAGTTTGCAGTGCTGCAAGCTCATTTCAAGAACATCCCCATGCTGTTGCAGGTAGTGGACACTCTCCTAGATATTAACACTGGATCCACACTAGGAATGCAAGGCAAGACCCAACATTGTGCCTCAGAATACTTCACACAAGAGGGACAGTTGTAGAGGCTTGCTGGTGGACACTGTGTCAGAGTGCACACCAGAGTGAAGTGTGTTTCATAGGAGGAGGCAGTTGCAATGGCAAGAAAGCAGCATGAGGAGGGCAGCCATTGGGGGAGGAATGTCATAAAGAAAGTACTGATGGATCACATATAGACCCTGGGTCTAGACAGTATTGTCATCAAGGTATCAGGGGCTGTGGGCTCTGCTAGAACTTTGGGAGTGCCCATATTAACACATTACTAGAACCCATAACCTGATGCAGGAAACTTACCATATCCTTGGCCTGAAAATTTTGACATGGCCATAGGTATCTTGAACTGCAGACTGCTCCCCACCCTCAAGTTCATGCTGAAGGAATTGCTTCTGGGCCTGGTTGTGAATACTCCACCTTTAGAAATACCAGATATAACTGTGGGACCACCTACTGAGGACAATGTTGTCACATAAATGGCATACACAGAACAGCAACAGTTAGATGGCTATGCAGAAACAGTAGCCCAAAAGTGACCTTTGATAGGACTGTGCAGAGAAAAGGGGTGGGGATGGTGGTATTCCAAGGACAGGATTTAGTCCAAGCTTACCAAAACAACCTCAACATCATGTTGGCTTCAAGCTGGAAATTGATGCTGAAGTAGTTTCCATCTTATCATATCTTGTTGAAAAATGTGAATTCTTATAAGCTCAAGATGTTAGAGGGGGAACTGGTGGCAGGAGACTTCAGTGTAAGGAGGTTGCAGATGTTTGAGCCAAGGGAAGGGTCAAGGCTAGCAAAGCAGCAGAGCAAGTAGTTGCAGGCAAGAGAGGAATGCAGTATGCAAAGGGAACCAGGGGTGGGTAAGGCAGGATTAGGGGAGAGGGCAGGGACTAAGGGTAGTGCAAATAGTCCTGAGATAGCAAGGATGCCGCCATGAAAAAGGAGGACACATGGAGTGTTGTGTTGAGTGACAACTCTGAGTAAAGATAGCAGTAACATGCTTTGTTTGCACCTGTTTGCCATCAGCTTCTAGGGACTTGGACAGGAGTAGAGAGCACAACAAACTACAACAATAAACCTTGGAGAACACTTCAGGAGTCACTACTCCACCACCTACTAGACTCACTCTGTGATATATCATACTCTAGGAATAACAAAACTACATGTTATCCATATGCTACCTGTTTGCTAGTCTTTGCTCCCCATAAACAATTTTTTTGCTACCATTTGGGCCTATACACTACCTATATGCTACCCATTACTTCTATATACTACATATACACTACCAAAAAATCACACTACAATGTAACCATGACATTCTGTGACAGCTTGAGTGAGTTTTGCACCAAGATATCTCATGAAATATCAGATGTAACTACATGTTGATTACTCCAAATCACAATGTATCACCAAATATCAGAAATCCTTCCCTATTCTGGAGAAAAGTATGCATACACAATAGTATTGTGTATTCTAGATCTGCAGTTGGCACAGGTCCAAGCTACAGTAGTGATGGAGGCTGCTCAGAAGCTGTGAGTGCCATTGAAGGTGAAAGAGAAGAAAAACATGCAGGTGGAGGAGCAGGAGAATTCTGCAATAGAGTAACCAAAATTATAGTATGCACTTACTGCTCTCAAGAAATTTGATGAATGACAGGATTAACCTCTTCATCTGAGTTGGCATAGAGAGTATTGTCACCAGCAAAAGCATGGTTTGAAGTTCATGAATGGGTGGTGTTGAGGTGGTGGAAAAGGAAGTAGACATCAATGAAGTATGACACTGAGAGTGAGGTTATGGCACAGTTATCTTGGCAGAGGTATCAATGTCATGGAATGAAATAATCATTCATGTTCAATCCTGGCTTGGTTTTTGCTTTATTAGAAGTAGATTAGCATGCATCTAGCACACCAAAGTTTTGAAGCATCACTCACAATATACATCATACAGCCAATTGACAAAGGACTCACTGAGAGCTTGTTGTACTGTGGGTAAGCACTAAGAAAGCTCTTACCCATCTCTTCTGCTTCACTATAACATACACTGAGAAAGTTGGATGTCAGAAAAGGAGTGCAATAAATGAGTGATGACTTGATTGTGTCCTTGATTGCTGGATTTGGACTACCAGTGATAATTGTTGTCAAACATCCCACCAACTGCCAGATTTCATAGCAAGTATTCTCTAGCAGGCTGACAAGATTGGAGATGACTTTAGACCACACACTCAGCAATAGAACAAAAAAGTAGCTGAACCACTTACATCTTTCATTGCTCAGAGTCTCTGTCCAATGCTTCCTTCTCCAAACCTAACATTGCCAGAAACTCTGCTTTCTCCTGTGCAATCAATCTCCTCTAAAACAGCCAATCAAATCTCTTCTGTCTCATTTTCCAACTTCCTTGCAGCAACCTTCTTTCTGGTCTGCAAGATCCATGACCAAAAATACTTTGTGGCCTGGACCTTCAAGTACTGCTTTGCCTCCTCATCACTTATGCCCTCTAGGTCTTCCTCCTCATGCTTATAGCCTTCAAGGTCATTGTGCACTGGGATCTGCTGTTCCAATTCTTCAACACTCAATGTCACCTTTTGTGATATTTAGTAACCTTGACTGCCATCACAGTATGTATTGGAACAGTGCATCATGGCCTGGTCTATACATACATGTAGCAATATATATACAATGTGTATATACCTGATTGACATTCATCTATCTGACCCATTCCATCTCTGTGGTGGCTATCAGCACGTGTGTCTCCATCTGGTGATGGCAGGAATTTTTCACTCTATCCTGAGTCTGGATCACTTCCCTGCTCATCTCTCAGGCCTTACATTCAAAAATGCAGGGAAAAGTCATGGTGATCCACATTGTCTGTCAACCCTGCAGGGATTCATCAGCTGTTTGAGGCATGCTCTGGCTCCAATACTGTCTGCTTCTAGTCAATGAAGACATCATTAATGCATCATTTCCAATACAGATCCACATGTTTTACCATTCATGCTCTTCCAACTGACAAACTCATGTACAACCTCTTGGATATCCTCAACTCAAATTCCATCTCTGTGGTGGCTATCAGTATGTGCATCTCTAGTACCTTCTCTAGAAACATCATCTGTACTTTCTACCACTTTGTGAACACATCTTTGCTTGGGAGAATGTATAAATGAGGAAATAACAGCATTGGACTGATTTCTAGTGCCCTTAGTGTTGAGAACACCCTTGAAATTGTTTTTGTACCACATTTCAATTTGCTATGGGCATTACTGAGAAGTGTTAACAAATCACATCTTGCTGCACATCACAGGCTTTTTCCTCAATCTTTTGATGTTCAGGGCTCCAAGCAGCTCTATCTCTGGAGAGCATGCTCATGGGCAGAAGGTGCTCAGCAACAAGATCATTAATTTCTGGCCATCCCACAAGGAAGCCTGTCCCTACATCATCTAGAAAACATAACATTTTCTTGGTTGAGTGCAACTGAGCCTTTTCAGTCTTGTGGCAGATATACTTGGGTATTCAAGCAGCCAAAAACTTGCACTGAGTTTTGCCAGTACATGGTGTACCAATCAGTAGATACAAAGAAGGTACAGAAAAGTTTGAGCAAGAGAGTAAGAGTTGTAAATGCAATTTATCACTATTTTTGATACCCTTGTAGACTTCAATGCATCCTCAAATTTTGGAGTAGCAAGTCAGATTGCTCATGGAGAAATTGAAGATCTCATTGGAAATTGTCCACTTGGCCACCTCATCTGTCATCACTACTGCTCTTGTTACCTGTTGCCCCCTCTGCCATGACCCTGCCAACTGAACCATCATATCCCACTTCCAAGGCTGTGGTCATGTCCATGTCATCTGCATACAACATAAAGACTTCACTCATGCTTAAGCCTAGTACTAGCCTTCAACAGATAGCAGTTAGACTTAGATTGTTTAGTGAATAACATTTGTTGACATCTTTAACTTTGAGGGCTCAGAAGATTGACAAAGTGACCATAATAATAGAATCCTATTAATTATGCAAACTACATACATATAAAGCTAGTCTTCATTGCTTCCAGGCTCCTCTTCATCATTGTCCTTGCCACTGACAATAGATTCCTCCTCACTCCTGTAGTAAGTGTCATCTGGATCTGATCCTCCATACTTGTCAGGATCAAACCAGCCTGGGTCATAATCATTGCCACTTTCTTCATCATTCCACAGTATTCCCTCTGCCCCAAGCTTCTATAAGGTAACCTTCTGGTTCTCCTGTTCACCAGAATCTGTTTCCTGTGAAATTTCCTCTGAAGACTTGTCCTCCCTGTTGGCCTCCTCAGCATACTGGAAGTTGGTGTACCTCACAGTGCATAGTCCTGTCAGCAATAATGTCTTGATCTGCAAAATTGTAAGCCCAGGGATAAGGAATTTGGGCAAGCTCAAGTTGCAACCTTCAGAGTTCCCTGATCTTCAGTGCTCATAAGGCAGTTGATAATCTATCATGGAATGTTGCAGAAGCAAGTTTTGCCCAACAGAACAGTGAGAAGCCATCTTTTCTCTCCCTGCTTCAACCTTATTTTCCTCCATAGCCCTCACAAATGATTGATCCAACCATGTATCCCAATATGCTGAACTAGAACCCATGCCTGACCAGGCAACAACATTCAATTGGATCTGATAGAGCTGCTTAAGCTTGTCAAACACTGAAGCCTTCCAGTATATGTAATAGGCCCAACAACTTTGTCAATTGCAGCAGAATACTCTGAATCAGCACAAAGTGTTGGCATATCTGTAAAGAAATTGGAGAGACAAGTGTACAGATTTTTGTCATCCTCCCTGGTCATGCAGGTTGGGTCCATCCTGGCATAGATGTTATGGAATGGGGTAGTTAAAGTCAATCTATCTGTAGAGTCAGTGAATTGAGGCCTCTGATCAACAATGCCATAGTCATCAACATCTAAGTTGATTTCCTTTGCAGTCTCCTCTTGTTTTATGAGCTTTGCCACTTTCCTCTGTGTCTTTTGATGCTCCCTATTCTTTTCCTTAAGCTCAGGATAACTAAAATGCCTGATTCAATTGTTGAACCTTGATCAGAACATGACAAGACTAAGAACTCACTTATGGTAGTTGCACTGCCACTTTGTAAATCCATCAGCACCCTTCTTTGGTGACCCACTCCTTGCCCTCCTCTTATTTACTTGATTCTGACTGCTTGGAAAAGCAGGTTCCATGAGTGTGTAGATGAGAAAAAAAGTGGCTTTGGATTTTTTTGAACCATTGATTGCATCCAAAAATGTCACTGAGATGAGTCTTGATTGTCTGAACATGTCAAGACCTTTATACTTTTCATGCATTCACAACCTGTTTGCTACTGTTCACTACCATTCACTACTAGATCAAAGATATCTTCACTACTATCAATACTTAATTATTACCACTCCACTACCACACACTACTACTTCAGAGATAACTCAGCCAGGACACAATCCATTTGTAACTCTACCCACTTATTTCTCTCTTCTTAATTACTCAAATTTAACCACTTAAAAAAGCAGGTCCCATAAGGGTGTATGTAGATAACAAGAGAAGCATTTCCAATCTATTTCCTACTGTTCACTACCTTCACTACCTAATTCTGACTACTTCACTACCATTCACTACTAGATTGGAGATATTATACAGAATCCATACATGTTACAACCTATTCTCTCTTATCTTTGTCATCATCAGAATAGACCATGGCCCAACTCAATAATTGGAACCCAGGTCTTCTCCCTTGTTAAAATACATCAAAAAGAGATGATGAGGGTTGTATGTGCTTAGTACAACACACAACCTTGAATAGGTGATAGAAGAGTCTCCATGGAAAGGGCTGTTTTGCTTATCAAAAGGTTCCAAGATACATTTATTTTTGATTGTAGTACATATTTTTCTGGTTTGCAATCTGCTGCAAATGAGCTTGATATGATGTATATCATGTATATCAGCCCTGCAAGCAAACATATGAAAAACAGGGCATGTAATTGATGGAATGAGGGTACCAGTGACACAAATTTTGTGCATGGCACAAATTAATTGATATTGAGAGGCAGTTGGAAACATGCATGGCTTGGAAGAGTGCTGAATCTCTGAAATAAAAAATTATATACCACAAAAATATCAAAGGGACACTGTTCAATATCTAACTAGATCTGATTGAGGGCAGAATTGCAATCATACTGACATGCAATATCATATGTGATAATCAGAGGACGATGCTGGGAGATGAGGTCATACAAGAAACCCAATGGAGATCCTAATGGTACATATCTGCTCCAGGGTACCTTGTTTTTATTGGCCAATGTGTCCCACACTACACTAAAAGGGTTGTTTGTTTTGAGCAACAACTCCATGCCATCCAGAAGCTTTCTAGCAAAGCAAAGTTGGAATAACTCAGCCCACACTCTATTCTCCAGACACCATTTGCAGATGAAGCCCTGGCAACCAGCTTTATTGAGAAAGGAGTTAAGATGGCATTGCTTTAGATGTACTATGCCAAGGTCCATATTGAGTAAGTTCTTGTTAATTTGGCAAATGCACCTCAGATCACAAGTTGATACATCAACTTGAATAGCAATTTGAGTGCATGGGGAATTCTGAGGACAAAAATGGCACACTGAGCTCAACTAAATTTTGATGTTTTGCACTGATACAAATCCCAACATAAGAATTAAAATACCTGTGAAATCAGAGGCAATAACATTACATGTGGCATCACTGCCATTGACATGGTGGCTAGCAGTTCCTGCAGAGAAGATCAGTCAAATACATGACTATGGTGGTCCTACTACTGACCTTCATGTTTCATCAGGACAAAAATAAATGTGTGAGATTTGCATCTCCCTTGTGTGGGAGGAGGGGACAAGGATTGTTCAATTGGATGAAAACACTGGAACTTGTTTTCTGAATGGCTTGTGTCATATATGTCTGTATTTTGTTTGTATAAAGATGGTTAATATTTGCCTTCATCTTCACAAGTTCAATGAAACAGCCTAGCAACAAACATGAGGTGGATGTTTGCATTGAAACCTACCATGCCCCAAGCTCTTGCCACCAGATGTCCAACATTACAACAAAGGCTGTTAATCACAATACAGTTGCCACAATCTCACAACACAAACTCAGGACTTCACCCACTGCCATTGATGGAAGAACTGCCTTCCTGTCCTCCTGCAGAAGTTGAGGTTATGAGTATGAGGAGGCTTTCTGTAAGCCTTTGGAGGGCATTAAGGCCACACAACTTGTAAAGGAGTTCTACAACTGCTATCCCAATGCAGTGAAATCCATTTAAGGATTATACACCCTCTCACTAGTGCTTTTCCATTTGACTTGGCCCTGCTATCATCCATGCATTGAGACACTGCACTCTAGAGGGGGAGTGATGTAAGGGGACACCTCTGTGACCCTTACTTTCCCTCTCCCATGAAGCTTTGATGATTGACTGTGATTATATGTCATGAGTGCTATATCAAATCACTGAAATCATTAGGAAATTACCTCATAGCAATATTGCTAATATCATCTTATATGTGTTGATTTGGAGGTTGCACTTTGCAGCTGGACATGTGATGAATGCTCTGCATTGTAGGTAAAGAGGTCAAGATGTTAGCCACACCCATGAGACCATCTTTTGGCTATCAAATTTTCTTATTTAGTAATGTGCCTGATTATGTAGTTAGTTAGTCCAGTACTTCCACCTCAATTTTGACAATTTGACCCTACACATTAGTTTCCAAAGCCAACATCTTAGGTGTTGCCTTATAGCAGCCAAAGATGTGCTGAGTGCAGTGTCAGGTTCACCTCATCCCTTGTACCTCCCTTCCATCATCTCCATTCTGTGCATGTTGAAGAATTTGATATGGTACTCCAGGACTCCTACCCATTTGTATTTGGATGCAATTTTTATTAGGTATGCCATATATGTGAAGAAGTATGTGCCCATGTGCACTTGGAGGGTTGCAAAGTATGTCTTCAGCAGAATGAGGATTGAGTTTAGGTTCTTGTACTCCTTTGCTGTGATGTTGCTAATTTCAAACTGGTTGGTTAGGCCATTGTGATGAGGGAGGTGTTGCCAGCAGTACCACATGTGTCCATATGGACCCACAATTCCCCATATTCCATATCACATACATACACACTCTCTAAGTTTTACTCTGTGGGCAATATTCTCTTCCTTACAAAGATATTATCAGCCTGAAAATATGTCCATTATTATGTATTCCAATATCTCTTCCTTACAAAGATATTATTGGCCTGCAGTCACTCAGTCAATAAACTTTACTTTGGTTCATTCTGCTGCACTATCACACAGCTGCATTACATTGAACACATATATGTAAGGGCAACCTTAATGGAAGCTGTTGAACACAAACAAGTGGCAGAGAGAAATCCAAAGTATATTAGAGGGCTACATACATGATACAGGCATAAATGCTCACCCTACAAAGGGAAATTCAAAGAGAATTAGTCTAAGGAATACCTATGCCAGGGTGTGATGCTTGGGGGCTCCCAAAAGCATGGGAGTCAACTGTACAGTACACAAAAGCTACCAGAAAAGCGGAAAACATATGAAAGTCTGAAAGGGACAAATCTCTAGAAGTTGTCAGAAGTGGGATTTGTCAGTCAAATTTCAGGTAATCCCTGGATGCTAGGTAATCAGAAAAGCAAACAGAGTACAAGGAAGAAGGTGTAGAAGTGTGGGCTTATAGACTGAAGGAGGTAGCAGCAGGAGAATGGGGAGTATTCAGATATGAGTAGGTGGTAAAAGGAAATGGAATGGAATGAATGTGGGGATGAAAGAAATGGAGTGAACTAATGACTGGTGTGCATGGGTAGTTGCAATGGCATAAAATGAGTGTAAGGTGAGTAGAAATATGATGTATTTACAGATTACTGCACTAATAACTCAGAAAATGAAAATATTTTAGGGGTTGAATTGTCCATTTCAAAGAGGCCAACTAACTAACAAGGTGCTGTGTCAGAGTTTAAATCTGGCACCACCTTGTCAACACCCACAAAAGGATTCAAATCAGCCTCCCAAACAAATACCACCCCATTCAATGAACCATGCAGAAACTACAACCAGAGCAAGTGCACCACCACTCCATGCCTATGGGGTTGACCTCACACATATTCAACATGTGGGAAAGATCATGGAAAACATCAATACAAGGAGTAATACTTGAAAAGAAGATAGGGTGCAAGATAAGATGATCTATACCCAAATTTGAATTAACCCTGGGCAACCCTCTCCTTTACTTTCCTGATCTAACTTTTCTGGAATTGGACAACTTTTGGACATGTTTGCAGATTCAAAGCCTTCTAATTGATGGCCAGTTCTTCCTCTCCACATGCATAAGATCCAATCTGCATTCCTTGTGTCTAAAGTGTGCTCTCCCAGGTTAGATGCCCACATACCTCACTACGGGAGGGGCTATAGGCAGTTCTGCAGCAAATGGATTACACTGCTTGTGGAAGTACAGTGTCCATCAATTTCTCCAATCCTACCTTGGAGAGGTTGACCAATGCTGGTGGGGGGCACCAGACAACTTTGCCAACTAAAAGCCAGTCAATATACAAGCTTCCAATTTGAGAGGTCACTAAATCATCATTACCAAAAAGTTTACACCTGTTCTATAGTGTTTGGAACAGGCACCCAAATTGGTAAATTGAAATTCTTGTAGATCCATGCATGGGTTCCTTAAGTCTGTGACTGTTTTATCAATCTTTTACAGTGTAAATGGGACATCTGCTACCATATCTCTTGATCAGTGGTCACTTCATCTGGGCAGAATTCAGCTCCAACCTTTGGATGATCATTTCATTGGAGATGTGTGGAATGTCTCCTTGTAGTTACCTCATGCAGAGATACTGTGGTTGTGTCATATTATTCTACCTATGAACATGTACTAGGCCTATCTATAGTATGGATCACGTGACTGTGCATCTGTCCCAACTGAAAATAGCAGTGTCCCCACTGCCACAAAGGAAGGAAAGAAAAGAAAAAGGTAGGAAATCATGGAGGAATCCATCCCAATGCACAAAGTACATGGCTGAGATCAATAAGGTGCAGGTTCTTTTCCATTCAAGCTTCAGGACCTTTTTGTGAGATGGTAAATTGGTAGAAGCAAGATGCCACTGCATGACATTAACAGGGAGCAAGATGACTGGTTTCCCTGCTGCAATACCAGCAGGATGGCAACAAGTGATAAGTGGTGAAGTGCATGACAGATGGGAAATAGGAAAGTGTGGTGCCCTCATGATTATACCTCATCAGTGACAGGTGATTTGATGCTGAATGGTACTGAATGGGTCATGAATTGATGTTAACTGCAGCACTGAGAAGTCATGGATTGATGGTGGCCTATACAAATGAGTGGAAGATATATCTTCTGCCAAGTCAAGTGTGGTGGATGATATTATTGGTGGGCTCAACACTGGTTCGGGATCAATGGATGGTGGGGCAAAATTGGGTGATTCAATAATATGTATCTGAACAGTGGTGCTGGTGGCCATGTGTGGGCCTAACATGTCTGTTGGCTTGGTTGTCTGTGAGGATGATGAGCAAGTGTTGGAGAGTGTCTGTGTTGCAGTTGAGCAGAGCTGAAGATCAGTCTGAGTGGAGACAGAGGCTAAGAGGTGTTGCTGGGCAGTAGTGGATGTTTGGACCTCAGCATTGATATAGTCCTTTTGCTCCTGAACTGTTCCTTCTACCAACCCTGCTGCCCATCCTTCCTTGAATCCATCCTCATGACCTTCCACATATCCTGACTCAACTCCTGCATCATAAGCATCTCAACTGTCTTCCAGACCTCCACAGGTAATTCCTTTGACAAAAGCATGATCCCAAAGGGCCTGAAACAGGCTCCCCTCTGGTGGTCCTGATACCTCCTTCAAGAAACCTTCAATAAATGCTTGATGGCTTGATTTGAGCATGTCCATGAGGCACAAGATTGTCACAGTTGCAGTAGCAGGCTGTTCCAGCAGTGCAGTGGCATGTCTGGTGTTGGTATGATCACGTGATCGCGCAAGCACACTGCTCCACCACCCACAAGTAGCATCTAAATCTAGAGCAATACATGCTTTGCGATAAATGCCTGACACCAATGCAAGGCAGGGAAAGTCTTGCCCATTTCGACTAGTCCAGAAATTGATGTGGTTTAAGATGTATGTCGGACGTGTATGGCGTTGCGGTTTGTCAAAATTCGATGTTAGAGGTTTTGTTTCAATTAGCTTTTGGGCCCTGTATCTATAGCGCGACAGCGAGTCTAACAGTAAGAGCAAGAAATCAGCGCCATGATTGACGGGATGTCTATCTTGAAAACTGTGTAGGACATAGCGATGCAACCCCCAGTAGTGACTGTAAAACATGCCGGAAGAGCCAAGATCTGAGTGAGGGAAGGAGACAATGTAGTACATGCATTACACATGACGAGACTGATAAAACACATTGAGAAGGACGACAGTCAAACCTCGTCAAACATATGTGCGAACATGCAAATCATCTTCTTTCGCTCGCCAGGCTATAGTTTAGCACTTGGAACAGCTGTAAAGCATGTTCGGCGGTAGAGGCGTGCGTATTTTTAGAAGGTGAGAAATGGCAGACGGGTTACAAGAGAGCCGGGGGTGGTGACTCGTTGCCCATCTCATCATGATTGCCTCTGTAAATCTGACCTTCCTGCCCGCTTGGACATTGCTTCTATCTTTTCACGTCTTCAGAGCTATTGTATGCCCCTCAGCTTATATCGTGCTACATGGTCGTCTCGAAGGGCCACAGCTGTAGTACCTATCCGTTCCTGGCGTCGTCTTCCAAGTTGACATCTTCACTGTATGCTGCATAGCGTGTCCTCTTGTCAAAAATCCAACACGAAATGACTGCCCTGGATTATTCATTCCACTCAAAAAATGCGATAAGACGTCTGGGCAGGTGACTCAGAGCTTCATCTAGAGCGGGACGAGGCATATGCGATTTGTTTGATCATAGACAGCTCAAAGCGCGGTTGGACAATCTGGTGAGGATTTACGGGGAGAGGGAAGGCGTTGTTTGTGTTGGAGCTCCACCGGCTGAGGGGGAGAGCCTCAGTCCTAATTCAAGTGTACGGATGTCGTGTGTTACATTGGGTACGATCATGTCCTTCTCTTTCCAAACCTTCCCCCTCATCTTCACTGCAGTGTTGCCTACTACACAGCAAGAGCAAGACACGCACTCCAAACCTCGTCTCTTCCTACTAGAAGCCACTCTTCCCCGCAGTTCCGCCTACAGTCCCACCCCTTCGCCCACCACCTCTCCAACCGCCTCAAGCTCGTCCCTTTCTGTTTTCCGTTCTAACCCACAACATCGACGAAAGCCATCCATACATCCCTCCCTCCTCTTCAATCTCTTCTCCTCCAAACCAAAGTCGCCTCCACCTGCTGCCTCCACATCGCCTTACGCACGGCGGCCCACAACGCCGATGAGGCCCAAGCCAATCCCGTTCCACCCCATAACAATAACACTCGCCCCACTGTCCACGGGTCTCGTACTTCACCCCAAGTGGCGAACGGTCGTGTCAACGGCGATGACGAAGGATGAGCCTTTTGAAGTCGTTGAGAGGATGTTGGTCAGGGAGCTGAGGCGTGGATTGCGGAGCGGTGAACGGTCGTATTAACGGTGATAATGAAGGATGAGCCTTCTCAAGTGGTTGCAAGGAGGTTGGTCAGGGAGCCGGGGGGGTGGATTGCGGAGGGTGGGGGGTGCGCGAGATGAGATGAAATGAGATTACTTGTTTATACCAAACCACACGTATTTCAGGAGCCCTTGAACCCAGTTGGTATCGTCTGAAGCTAAGGCGCTTGCCCTGCCGCCACCGTGTGCAAGGTGTACGTACGCCCATGAAAACCGTCTTGTACATCTTCCCGCCTCCAACCCGATTATAATTACTGCCGAGATATCTGTCTATATATAGTCCCACTCGGATTGAGAGTCAAGCCTAATATGCAACCGACTCGACCATATGGACTGGTAGCAGGTGCCATGTGGAGTGTGTGGGTACATCGGTGCAAGAACGGTAGGCTGTTAGATAGGGATACCTAAACGTAGGGATTACAGCTTCGAAGCACTAGTACCTGGACTGTTCGTTTATGAACACGAATGATGTGTATCCAGAGACTTCTATTCATTGTTCAATTTTACTTTATTTAGTTTTGAAGGGCGTTGATTTCACGGGGGGTTGTTGAGGATCGATGATAACAACTTCCCATCTCAAAGAAAGTTGCTGATAGGCCGTGGTTTGAACGAACAACAGATTTATCAATATGGCAAGGTCAACTAGAGATGAGGACTTGAAATGCAGTATTAAAGGTTCTTCCTCAGTGGGGTCATTATAAAGAACACGAAAGCGATGAAGCAATCGAACATAGGAACTCGGATTGTTCGCATTTTACATGACGGGGGCGGAGGATCTGCTAATGTACCCGGTATTACCCCCGCCCCACGAGTGTCACAAATATCGATAATCTACAACAAGACATGTGTAGTAATAGGAGTGTTCTCATAAGGGGCATGAAATAGAGTACTGACCACAAACGAACCACCTACATAAAGACGTTACCATTAGCACCCAGTGTAATCAGCGGTTTGATGTACCACACTCGCACTCTAAGTGCGTTCCACCAGATGAACAAACCAAGGACAACCGCCATACAAATGCAAGCGCAGAGTAACTTCTGCTTGTGTTGTGAAGTATTCTTTGTGCATCGCGTGTCCCAGTGGGCCTTAGTATCCAGAATGATTTCAACATGGCCGACTGTCAATGGGACTTGTTCTTCTGCAGCAAGGGAGACCGCTATACTGACGGCGTTCTTGATCTACAGTTTCACGTCATCCGCTGAACCAACTTCGAAGGGGGAATGCTCATACCTGACGCCCATTGAGCTTATAATCGGCGAGAGTATTATATTGGCTTTCGTTGAATACATCCTCTTCACCCAATGCACGTCGTATGAATGACTTCCAAATAATCCTGCGGGAATCGTAATTCAAATCTGGATAATGCATGCAGAAATGTATGCGACCTAATAGTCAAAGTCAATGAGTAATAATTATCTTGAGAGCGAGATAAGACCTACTCTCAAAGGCAGGATCAAAATCGTTGTCCATATTTGTTGTCATGATAAGAATACCTTTATAATACTCCAGATGTCTCAAAAAGACGGCCACCAACGCATTCTGCTTGAGGGCGAGGGCCGTTCGCTTGTGAAGGAATACATCCGCCTCATCTAGAAGGACAACCGCATCCCACCTGGCAGCGATCTCGAATATCTGGAGGAGAGCTTCGTCCACATCCTCGGCAGACACTCCCAAATCGCCCGCTCCAACAACATACAATGGCATTCGAGCTACCTCCGCTACAGCCTCCCCAGTCAACGTTTTCCCACAGCCAGGGTTGCCAGACAACAGTCCGACCAAACCTTGTCCTTTCCCTGCAATCACGTCGTCAAAGGCGAGTTTTCGGTTGCAATGTTGTTGTATGAGAGAACAGATGACCCGTTTTTTGTGTTTCTCAAGGACGAGACAATCAAAAGCCGTATCGGACCATATAACTTCCTGGAGATTTTCCAATGCGAACCCCCCTATAGCAACGTCAGCTCACATAAAGCATCCTTGGTGACTAGGAGAGTGGTACTTACCCCATTTTTTATTCCCAAAACAGAATCCAAGAGCCACGGGGGAGCAAATGCGGCGCTCATCATCGGTCAGGTCATCCCGATTTTCCAGTGGATGATAGACAGAGAGATTGACGAACTTGTTGTCTGGCTGAAACATACTGAATCCCTTGGGATCGATCATAACTCGCCCATTTGCCTGAAGATTTAGGTCAATCAGGTGAAATAGGAATTTGAAGTAAACGGTTTACTGTAAAATTTCTTGTATCCCTACCCTTTGATCCCCATATCTCTTGAAAAGCAACGCCACTCGTCTCAAAGAGCTGTTGACCCAATTTAGAGAATTTTTTACCCCGCACAACAACTTCTCGCCCAATTTCCTCGTGGTCTGGATGATGTACGAGGGGCAGAAACTTCAGATCCTGTATCTTGACGGTACTGATGAATGGCTCGATAATGTCCTGGGCCTTGGCCAGGCCAAAGTGTTTGCCATCGTTTGATATGATGTCACAAACAATCGAAAACCCGTCTTGTGTATACTTCGTCTCTTTATGCCGCATGACTTGATGTTGGTCCAGCTGAGGATGTCGACGATAGACTAGGCATCCAGTCGGGAATCTAGCCCACAGAAATGCGTACGTGATCCGGCCCTCCGAGAGGAGCCGATCCACGTCGGCTATAGTGGATCTATACTCCTCCTCGATGAAATCGACCATTGCTTGGAGCTCGAAGACAATATTCTTATCGGGTGTAGTTTTGCTGAGCTCCTCGTTTAGTTTCTCCCGAAACTGCTTACGAGCGTGAAATAGGACGTCACGGGCGACCTATGCATAGTCGATAATTTGGTTAGAATTATTGTCAAGTGAAACTATGTGATGTTTTACTTCAGGTTCCACATCCGAAATATTGACATGACAACCATGCGAGTTCCTCAAAATCTCCCGCAGCATGGGACTCATGACGTCGACAAGAATCTTTGCCAGCTGACCCTTTTCGTCAATGCAACGGCGGACAATCAACAGAGCATTCTTGGGGTGCACCCTGTTCTTTCGATTGCCTTTCAATGTCTTCCTCCTTTCTGTAGAAAATGTGCGTCTGACTTCGTTATTGCCTTGAAACAACGAGCATCAGAGTGTTGACTCACTGATTAAAGCTAGGGAAGGCAATCAAGCGGCGTCAAAAGTGAATTAAAGAATTAAAGATTAACCTTACAATTCGTCGTAACGAATGACTACCACCCGGGGCTGTACTGCAAGCTCATCAGCGTCCGAAATAATGAGAGCTTCCGGGACTCCATTTTGAGCTGATTCAGTGTTGTCCATGATATTTGGTGAAAGCAGCAATCAGCTGGCGAGATGATGGATACTTCAAGAAGGTAGTGGGTACTTATATACCTGTACAATGCACATCTTTTTCTTACCTGCGTAGAACTCCTCAATAGAAAGCACTGGTTCAGCATTTGTTTGGTTTTGGCTGAGCCCTGGAGTTCTGAAGATGCTTGTCAGACTGTATTAAAACGTTAGTAATTTAGAGTGCGAACCGAACAGAATCATATACTTGCTATTGACGTCCATTCAAAGCGTCAAAGTGCACAGGAGTGCCGGCCACGTTGTAAAGATCAAGTTCAAAATAACGATTAGTTAATAATATGGTCACGACTTTAGTGGTGCACACCGTCCGTTTACGGCGCACGGCCGTATGATTACGGTCAGTGTACGGTTATGGCATTTTGACGGCCGTAAATGGGTCTATACGGCCAACGGCAGGTGGATCAGTCGAAAACATACGCAGAAGGCAGTGTATGGACAAAAGCTTTCAAACAAGCACATTATTGGCATGTTCTTTGATGCGGCCTACACGCATCGACACCAAAAACAGCCGAGTTTAATGCTATTAGCACACGCCACTCAAGTACGAACATGGAAGGGCTCATCTGTAGTAGCAGCAAAGGTTCGAAAGTATTCATTGTTCATGCACATTCCAATGAGAGAATTTCTCAATTCAATACTAAATTCCACTATTTTTGGTCATGGATATTCTAGTGTTTGCTACGGCCGAATGAACCCGTGGACGGCCGTTTATTAACGGTCCTCTACGGCATCATACCGTGCCGTAACCGTACCGTAGAGCAACTCCCTCGATGGCTGACGGTACGGACACGGTAACGGTGTGCAGCCCTACACGACTTCACTATAATAGTTACAAAAGTGAAATTAGAACCACTAACCCATGAGGGCCGCAATGTTTGTTACGCAATGAGGCGGTTAGTAGAATGATATGCATAGCTATACACCTATCCAACCTGTCCCATGGCTGTTAACATAAACGACACAATCTCGACGACATCGAGGTCAGTTTGTCTCGGGAAATGGATCACATTGGGGAGGCAAACAGATGCATAAATACATGATTCTACACTAGCTATATAGACGAAAACCTGAGGAAACCGAAATTAGTTAGGATAAGCCGCAAGAATGATGGCTGCGAAGTCATCAGGCATTGTCAACGCTCGCAATCGTCACCCGGAATTCCAACAATGGCTCAATACATTGACAATTTGCTTGGTTGGATGGAATGATACAGAATTGCTCTCCATCGTTATCAACAAGTATATTAACGTTTTGCGGTGCCAAACGTCAACAAAAATCTTGGCACACTTATCTATCGTGGCTATCGTGAGAGTATTTTCCATGAGGGCCTAGCAAAGGCTATGCGAGTCTTGTAGAGGGTTGCTGTGAAGGGTCTATAGTAAGCTTGTGTCTGCCAGAAGTAATATACTCTTGTACACAGCTTTTTTCCAATCGACATGTTCCATCAAAATGCTCCAGGCATGTGTACGTGAGCTGCGTATGGTGGGTGAGCCCTTACGTGTAGCTCAGAATGTTGTACAATGTTTTGGGGGTGCTGACAGCATGGCCCACTCTACCCGCCAGTATATAACCTTCGGACGGATTGCAACACTGCATATCACACTATTGTTTTGACTTTTCCATCTGAACAAGTCATAAAAAGTGGTATGAGCGACACCAAGTAAGATATCATTCTTCTTCTGTGCCTGCACGAGAACATATTTATTCAGTCGCGCAACTCTTCTAGGGTGGAACCCCCAGCTTCGGTACTCGACGAAGCACTGGAGAAATATCTTCATGGTATCCCGCAAGCAAAGCAGAAGAAAGACTTCATTCATTCCTGCTGCTACGACTCAAATCGTAAACCAATATCCTCGACGAAGGTTCAGAGTCTGCTTCAAGACCTAGAACTCCGGAGCGGAGAGAAGAATAAAAAAGTTTCAAAGGTCTTCAGGAGGTTATTTGAGATCTTAAAGGGATACGATGATTTGATGAAAATGCTGAGTGCGGTGATTGTACTTGTGCAGCTAACTTCGAACTAACGATGTCAGTACATCTGTAGGTTCTGCAGATCCAATGCCTTCTGCGATAATATGGGGCGGCCTCAGCTTTATTATCCATGTATGTTTGCTGTCCAATCCAGGAATACTTCCAGCTAATCAACAACGCTTCTTGCCCCTCATAGTCTGTAACCCGCCATCATGCACTTTTGACCAGCATTCAGTCTCATCTCGTGCATATGGGGGATATCGTTGAACGTTTATCGCAGCTCGAGCGACGATATGCAAGCTCAACCTATCCTAAACTGCAAAATCTATTCTGCGAGTCATATATTTGCGTCTTCCAGCTTCTCAGTGGAATTCACAGAGAAATTTCAAAAACAAGTTTGTCTTTCCATACACTGAACTGACTAACGGCACTGAATTTTGCCAATTTCCTAGAACTTCAGTCAGCCTTTTCCTCCACCTCCTCAGGATGTAAAGAAAAGCTCGATGAGATCATATACAACCTCAGGCAGAAGGAAGAAAGCGTCAGACTTCAGATTGAAATTCTTGATGGGGATCACCATCGCAACTCACGCCGCGAGAATATAGGTAAGTCGTCCTTCCCTGACCCTAATGACAAGTCTTGACACACTGTTATCCAGAAAACATTATAATTGCATGGTTGCGGAGAGAGAAGGTTACAAATGCTTGCCATGCACGACTACAGCAGCTGCTGCAAGACCAACACTCTGGCACTTTTCTGTGGACCAAGGAACACCCACAGATTGCTCCCTGGATTGATAGATTATCTGACCCCAAGCAACGCGTCATAATCGTATATGCTCCTCCAGGATGTGGGAAGTCAACATTATGTGCACACATCATAAACGACATCCGGAATGTGGACGAATCGACACCGTGTTCTGTCCTCTATCACTTCTATGGCTTTGACCAGACATTCACGGCGGCCCAGATCCTGTGCCACTTTGCATCCCAATTATTTCATTGCCTGCTATCTTCGTGCCTACGTTCACCAACTGGCATACCTGTGGTGGAGAAAATCAAGAAGATTGTCGAGAATGAAACCCAATCACCTCTTCTCCGAGCCCAAGCTATCATAAAAGATCTGACAGAACACTCAGTCCCTTCACCTGTCTGGATTTTTCTCGATGGGCTAGACGAGGAGGTGAACCTCAAGCAGCCCAAACTGTGGGACGAGGTCAAAACCGTCCTCAAATTCCTCTTTGACTTATCACGAACCATCTCAAACGTCCGGTTTTGGATCAGCAGCCAGAATCTTGGACGTGTTCAAGATGTCCTCAAGGACTACAAGCCTATAAATATCGATACTCAGATGAGAATCGATGTGGCAAAATTCATAACGACGGTGGCTACAAAGCTAGATCTTGGAGAACTTGAAAGCCAAGGTCTCATCGAAATTATGTGTGAGAGAGCCGAATCCGGTGGATTTCTTTGGGCAAAATTGTTGATAAAAGAACTTGAGTATGCCATCTCCCCGGCTGAAAAAGTCCGCGCCATCATTGAAGGGGGGCCATCACTGGAGGACATCTACCGCCGGTTTTTTGACCGTATACTACCTTCAAATCAGTCTGCCCGAACTCGAGTCCAGTAAGTAAAGAGTGGCCATCGCGCATAAACAGTACTGAAGCAGCTGTGTTTCTTTAGCAACCTGTTTGCTCTAGTAGCTTTTGCACGGAGGCCTCTTAGAATTGGTGAACTTCAGGAGGCGGCCACAATCCTGGAGCAGAATGGTTCCCAGGACGACGTACAAAACCTTCCTCACGAACTTATGGCGACTTCAGGGATTTCGGGGATCAAAGCAATATGTGCCCCTTTGATTGTCTTCCGAGCAGAGGGTGAGAAAACAGACGAGAGGATGGAAACCTGCCACCTATATCATTCTTCCTTCTTGAAGTTTCTGCTGAAAAATGCGGACGCACTGGACCATCAAATAACACACCTAATAATTGCAGATGCATGCACCAAATATCTCCAGCAGCCTCGATATTCCCAATACTTGGAGAAAAGTATCGTCCATGGGAAGGAGGAGTGGAGGGATTTTTCAAGAGAATCCATCGCAGATCACTGGTTTCTGTCCTATGCTGCCAAGTATTGGGATAAACACAGGGATTTGCATGGATTTATGGTAAGCTTCGAAGGATATGAATGTACTCCAGATCAAAGGGAGGAAGTTGTACTCTCCGCACTTGCGTCCAGCACTCAGCAACACTTGAAAACAGTGAAATTATTCCTGGACTCGGACAACTTTCGAACCTGCTTGCAAGTTCAAAGCCTTCTCGTTGACGGCCAATTTCTCCTTGCAGCTATGCCCATGTCAAGACCGGGTCTACAGCCATATCTTTGTCTGAAGCGTGTTCTTCCAAATTGGCTGGATGACGCCCATCGCACTCAGTACTGGAAGGGGTATGAGATGTTCTGCGCCGAATGGATCACACTGCTCTGCCAACGTGGGCTTGATCTTGGGTCTCATCAACTTCTGTTTTGTCGTGGCGAAATGGACCGTTGCTGGTGGGGAGCACTTCATCCTGACAACTTCCTTCATCGGCAAACGGATACGAGTGCCAGCAGGTATGCAAGTTTCCGACTCGGGGGAGAAAATTGCCCAAACACCCCGAAAACTTACGTCTGCTCGACGGTATGTGCAACGGGCACACAGATTGGTGAACTGGAATTCTTGTAAGTCCATCTAAAGGCTTCCCTTGTCTAGCGGTCTGATGATCTTTCGCAGTGTCAATGGAGATTTTGGCCATATATATCTCAATTGGTGGTCACTGGATGTTCTGGGAAAATTCAAGCTAGTCGCCTCTTCGAAAGAGCGCTTGATTGCCAAGAGGCGCCTTAACCTAGAGCAATACATGCTCTGCGGGAAACGTCTCACGACAAGGGATGACAGAGCAAGTCTAGCCCAATTCGACGACTCTGGAAATTGTTTTCGCCTTGGGACTCAAGTTTTCTTGAGGCATCCAGAGGCTCATACTTCCTTCCACACAGTCAACATTCCTTGTCTGAGATATGTGGAAGAAATAGCTTCTCGCGGACCAATCATCGCTATCGCTCGACGGAGAAAGCCTTTGATGAGGTGCAACTTGCAACACTCAGAGGAAGAAGCCAGTGACAACGACGATGACTACGATGAAGACGCTTTGAAAGCTTACAAGTTATTTGGATTCAAAGAACAGATCTGGCGCACGGACGACTCCGAGTCTGCCCACATTTCCTCTCTACCCTCTGTTGATGATGCCGACACCTCGTCCGAATATTCCACCAATGCGGACAGTGACGAAGAAAGCAGTGGCGATGCTTGGGAGTCTTGGAGTGAGTGTAGCTCCCATATTTCAAGGGACGGTTTCGAAGAGGATGAAAGCGACGAGCGTCAACGTCGCCGGAAACACCTTCAAGTGTTCCAGGACAAGGAACGAGACAGCGAGAGCAACGAAAATTATGATGAAGCTGAGGGATCGGACGACAACGACAGCGGAGATAACCAGGAGCAGGTTAGCGAAGATGACGAACGTAACACTGTAAATCGGAGCCCCCGTCATATTCGTCATCTGAGTCCTCTGATGGGCTGCTCCGATCCTGATCAGTCCGATTCCGATATCCATGGAGCGAGTCGCCGCGAGCTCGGGGGATGTCAAATTCGTCCCTATGGTCAAGAAAATCTGTCATCGGACGAAGAAGACGCATACCGCGATAATGACTCAGGGAGAATGCCGCGAAAGAAAGCCAAAAGAAGAAGCACACCATCATTCCACGCTCGGCTTTGCGTTTTTGATGCTACATCTCCTGAAATGCCGAAGGAAATCTTTTCCTTCGCCGACGGATTACTTCTTCCTCTACACAACTCTCCACCCACAATTCACCCGACCTATAGTCTGATTGTCTGGCCGCTGAGCGGAGGAAGGCTCTTGTTCGGTGATTTCGAGACAGGCTCTTATTTTAAGCGCAAGTTGAAAGCATCTACTGCTAGCAGTGAGTTTTTTTTTTTCAAGGTAAATCAAGCCTGGATGGCTTACAAGAGGATACTAGCACGACACATTTTCATGAAGTGCCACTTCTCAGGATGCGGCCGCTATCTTCATATAGCAGCCTTGGAAAGTCAGACAGATAGGTCAGATGACAATGAACGCACCCCCGAACTCGAAACCCAGTTGTTCGCAATGGTTACCTACACCTTTCGGCTTTGCTCATCAGGAGCGACCCGGAAGTCGCCCACCTTTGTTCACCAGGCTAGGGTTGATCTAGGTCAATATTCTCAAGCTTCCGTCGACAATCCTCCCTTCACGCTGACATGGGGAGAAAGAATGCTCTATGTCACAGAGCGATTTTTGACACTGAAGGTTCACCGAATCAGCCTTTTCCGAGAAACATCAGCGGATGAGGACATCTATCCTGTCTTCCGCCCAGAAAAGACGATTGTGATGCCTGGCACCTCAATGAGGCGTAACGCGTACTTCTTCCCCACTGTCGAAGAGGGCAATGTCGAATCTCGGGTGATCTTGAGTGCTCATTCGGAGTACCCCAAGGACTATCCGGTGATAGGATGTTTCTTGAAGAAGGAAGATCTAGGTGAATGGGTAAGGTCTGCTGGAACACAGGATGTGCCGAATCCTCTAGGAGATGGCAACTTACTTCTCTCAAGGGAGATGTTTGATCCAGAAGAAGACTGTGATCGTGAGTTGCTTACTGCCGCCTGAAACTCTTCGCATCTGACATTAGGAATTCATTTCAGTGCAACCATTCTTATACTTGTCATGATAAGTAGACTCATGTTTCAAATGCAAGGGCATCTATAAAGAAAGTCCATGGCCGGGGGCCGTGGATATCACTAGATTTGGGACGGTATGCTTGGGTTGTGCAGGACACTTCCAATTATGTCGAGATTTGTCAAACGCTATTGTAAGCATACTCGTATTATAACCTTAGTCTCTTTCAACACAACATTCCGTACCTGTTCTGTTGCTGTGCCACCCCTTCTTTCTTCACCTAAGGCATTGAAAGTTCTAGTCATGTGGGACCCTAGTAGGCCCATTATTTGGTCAGTTCCAATAGGCCTCCAAGGGTCACTTCCAAATTGGAGTCAATGATTTGGACTGCTCTAAAAATAAACTGCCCTCCAAATTTTTGGAACCCCACACTGCAAAAACTCTCTCCAAATTGGCAGTTGCAACATTGATGGAGCATCATATGGCATCATAAGTCAAATATCATTGACAATGATATCCTGGTGTGGGATCCTACCATCAGGCACTTGAAGGTTGATTGTCAGCCCTTATGATCAGATGATAGTCAATATCTGATTTATTGTCGAGGTTCAGATGCACAACTTTTGTGTTACACAAACTGCCAATGATCTCCCACATGTGGTATGGTAGTCAGTTCTGGACAATGCAATGGAACATATCTATACACACAGCTTCATATCCTATCATATCCATGCCTACCCTATTTTGTATATTATTAATCATTTTTATAATGACACAATGTTGGATCTTCTGAAGGATTTTGTTCAATTTGATTATTTTCAAAACACCAGCTGACTGCAGACCCCCAGACAAACACTGATAAGTAGCAAATATCTTGCACCAGCAACTATAAAAAAGTACATGTTACAGATATGCAACTATTATATATACAAGTCCAATGTATAATTACAAAGATATGTATATAGAAGTCTACTTACAATGGATTTGCCATGGATATGATCAACGCCACATGAAGGTGGCAATCAACATTTGCTATTACACCTGATGCTGCAATACCTCTAAATAAAACTTCTGCCAGTCAATATTTTCCAGGGCTTTCTCACCTGGTATCCAAGAATCCCAACTGGGGGTATGAACAAAGTAGGATGAATGGCAGGAGGAGGAAGACATATTCTTGGATCAGATTGGCATGGTTTGAATGGAAGTTGGGTGTTCATGGCAGTGCAAACTAAGATGTGAGAATGACCTATCTGACAAGGACCCAGAAATGCAAATCTAATGATGGATCCAGATTCAGAATAACCATTTACATCTAAAAAAACTATGTCCAAAAATTTTCCTACAAGCAGTTGTGTCCGCCAAATTTTTTGGCCATATTTCTGAACTCATACTACCTAATGTGAGCCATTGTGATGCTCAATAATTGCATTTAAGTGCAGCATAGCACTTTGTGAGACTGCCCTATGACCTTTCTGCTTCTTCACTGCCCATGCTGCTGCTTTTCCTGATATGCCAATCTGATAGGCACTCATGAACTACCAGGAACAATTCATACTTGTTCAAGATCCAAATTGGCATCATCAGCTGGGCATTTGAGTGATGCTGCCAGCACAAGATTCAGATCCCAGTGAGTCATCAAATGTAAGCAGTGGTGGTGTGACAGATTCCTCATGAACAAACACATATTCTTGAAACTGTAGGGGAGGTGGGCTCAATGACTCTTGGCACACAATGAGTCTTAGAACTGAGTCACTGGTGGCAGGTAAATCTGAGTCTGGCTTTGAAGGCTTCAGTTTAAGACTCCAGGACTTTTGATAGCACTCTTGTGTTCTCTGTGATTTGCTCATCACATCCTAGTAGAGATGCAAAAAACTTACTCTGCTGCCATTTCCTTATTGCCTGGGGCATCCAGTCTTCATCTCATAGGTTATCCTCTATGGCCATGAGCACCATTTTGACTTGAAGGCCCTCTCATCCAGACTCCCAGCCCTTATCATCATCAATAAATCCCTCTTCATTTTCTTCCTCAGCATCAATGTCACCATCAAGTTCCAAACATGGTTTCAAACTGTCAAACTTTGTGCCCATCATGCTGGCATCCATCACATCTTCATTCAAAACAATATTGCCAGAATCTGGATTTGTGTCTGGCTCAGCTTGGACATCAATCTGTGCAGTCAATGTGAGCTGGTTTCAAAGGCCAGATATGTTTCTCTTCTGTTTTTTTGTGAGCCATTGTCAAAGGTGGACTGCTATTGTGGCAACTGAATGATGTGTTGATTTAATCATTTGCTGATAGTATATAAATTAAAAGATTTTTTATCTTGCCTCTCACTCAATAGAATCCATTAAAAATGAAGGATAAGATGCAGCTACTCAAATGTGTTGATTCCACTATTTTTCATGATTTTAGACATGATTCACATGACTGCCAAATTTTCTGGGGATCATGCCTATGTAAGGTCAATTTCTCATGAATTGACTTGTGAAGATATCTTCATTTACACTCCTGTAATACATAGAAAAGTTTTAAATAAGGCAACAATGCCATGTGTAGCAGTAGGTGATGGGTTAGTATTGTTAGTTGAGTTTGCTTGTCCATGACTGTAGGTCATCAAGCCTTTGATGGCTTGTTGACATACTTGATCCTCTTCCAGAATGTGGATCTTGGTACAATCTGAAGCCCATGTGTAGTATTTCTTGCTGGTTGTTGTCAAAATTGTAACTATGTTCTCATCTATGAGGACCATGTAAGCACCACAAATTTTGAGAAGATAAACACACCTTCTACTGATACATTTATTGAGTGGCTATGTTGCAACAGTATAAACCTTGGAGGTGGGAGTTCCCAATGATAGATAACACTGTCAAAAATAATCTGGTGGAATGAATGATCTCTAGGGGCACTTGCAAGTCTCTGATCCTGTATTCAAGCTCAGCAATGAAATTTGTAGAAGAATATTCATAGTAATAGTAACCTCTGCCTGAATAAGCACCCACAACTGAGTGAGGTTTTGTCCAAGTGCCTGCTGACCCCCATCCAACCTCTAAAGAGAGAATAAGAAAGCTCTTTTTTAAAGCACATTTCTTCCAAAAAACATGAAGAACCAATATATGACAAAGTCAGTGAGGTCCTGTGTATAACATAATCAACAGAATAGAGGGCCAGCATTTATCATTCAGGCATATTTCTGGGCTAGTGCAACAGTGCATAGGTACAGTCATCCTGTCATTCATCACATCAATGAGGTACAGAGAGTTAGGATTGGAAGTTAGGTGGCAAAGATGATGTCCTTCCTGAATCTTACTCAAGGGTTTGTAAATGACAGTCCATACAAGGCTTCCTGTATTACAACACATCATTATTTCATCAAATTCCAATTACATTTCCAACCAAGGAGATAAGATGGGATTTGAGGAGTTCCTTAAGCAACATGGTAGTAAACTGAAATCATTAACCATGTGTTCCCCCAATCAGTGTTGCCTCAACATATGTCTGCACTTACTGTTCTGTGCATAGATAAAGTGAGTTTTTCTGCTAGCCAGTAGTCTCTCAAGATATCAAATGATTTATTGCCAGATGCTGTTCTTTGGGGCCCATGCCAATTTAATCAAGATCATCATCACAAAATGCCCATATGGTTTCAAGTATATCTCTTGCTGTATGATATCACTTATTTGCCATTCTCTTCTCTTGAATTGTAGATGGAAGGTGTTAAAATTGGAATTTAACTTCCTGAGTGAGGTGGATTTCCACACTTTGTATCCATTGCTCAAAGAAGTTCAGGTCTATAAATGTGAATAACCTAACACCACAGAGTGAGTGGCTGAATTTCCAAAGTGGGATCTGAGAGAAGGATGCTTCATAGGTATGACAATATGAACTCAATCTGGGTTGAACCATCAGAATGCCTGATACAGTGGAACCTTAGGTTGACAGATCAAAATAGTAAACACTGGCAACCTTATCTGAAGATAAAAGACATCCAATGCCATTGTAAGCACAAATTCAAGGATTAGAGTTCACATCTTAAATTTTCATTATATACATGGGAGTGTTACTGCTAAGGCATTTCATTGATCACAGTAATGTAAGGTCATGTAGGAAAAAAAAGATTTAGCACTCTAATTACTCATTTGAAATGAAATGATCTTTCAAATGAGTGACATTGCATCATGGGGGTTAGTTCATTATCCTATAATGGTTATTGAATTGATGATATCTGGTGTCAACCAAAACTTACAACATCATTTCTGTAAGTAATGTTAATGATGGTGTAATGGCCAAGCAGTGAGGTCGCATCAAAGTCCACTAACGACAAATGACTGGGGTCTATCTCAAGTGTGGAGAGCATGATGGGGGAAAAGATATCTAGAGATAGAATCTTTCAACACAAAGTCAGAGAATTTCAGGAATTCATTGTATTTTTTCCACAAACAAGGTATTGTAAGCCTGGTGTGGCTTACAGCAGAACTCATAACTGCTACATATATAGCATGCAGCAGCTGAACAGGTATCTGTTCAGTTGTCTCGCCTTTTGGCTGTATAGGTTCTCATGTGCGTGCTTGGGACCACACTTACAGGTATTTGAAAATGACAAAAAGCTGGTTGCTCCCAATGATGCCCCCTACCCGGATTGAACGAATGACCTTTGCATTGATGAGTTGCCATAGACTAGGGCACTTACAAGTGCAACGCTCTACCACTGAGCTAAAGGGGCTGATATTTACTGTGCCTGTTGTGAATATATTGGCAAAAATGAGAATGTGGCATTGAAGTGTTTACGGTTCTGACAGACATACAGGAACAAACAGTCCTAGAACAATTTTAATTTAGCAATGCTCCCACATAAGTCATTTGGGAGGCACATCATTTGTTCTATGTGGGATTCAGCTAAGGTAATGATAAGGGAGAGTTGAAGATATTCTGGCAAGCCTCGTACCCGTAGAATACTTGGCACATCGGAGACACACGCACCGTCCGTCATTTAGAGGCTTTATTCTCAAATTTCTATGTATTTAAGTAGGTACATTTTCGTTCTGTATCTACAGTTCAATCCATACCCTTCCTTCGCTTTTATCTGCTCAACTTGGAGATAGAAGGACTAGGCATGGAGCAGATTGAGTCACAATATTCACGATAAGAAAAGAAAAAATTCTTTGACAGACTACGTTTGCATTCATCACCCAGCTAGTATGGATGAAGCAAAGGGTGTGCGGCGCCGTACCATACATGTGAATGTTTCAATCATTTGCTTAGGTACCGCAATATTCCCCCGGAAAGGTGAGAACCCTTGTGAAACTGATTCGTGAACCTATCCTTCTACCCATAACATTGTACAGCTTCTGGAAAACATTGACATTTGTTCCAAACTTCACCACCGGATCGGCATGTGCGCCACATCACCTGTGCCCATCGCGGCACTGTCCCGCTGTTTTTATCTTGTCCAAGTATATCTCATGTTATATTTAGATTTATCTGCATTGGGGAGTCGTCTTCATCTCATGATATTTTTCCCACCGAAGTTCAGGCCCAAAGTGCCGTGCGTACCAAGTAATCCGTTTCGTCTGCCGCGTGGAACGACGATTGAATATTCATCAAGCGCCACGTTAGCTCAGCCGTCGAGCGTCTCACTCGTAAGCCCTTTCGCTTAGCAATGAGAGGGTCATCTGTTCAATCTCTGTTCAATCCGGGGCGCGGCAAGTAGTTATCTTTGTTGCTGATCCCTTTTTCTAAGCCTTAAGTCATGTTTTCCAGCTGTCACGCCTATCTTGATCTGTATAAAGGGAATTTACAGCGTCCATACATTGACTCAACGTCTATCTTCCGTCCCTGTACAACCCAACCTCTGCAGCACGCTGGCCAGCCTCCCTTAATCCCACCTCGTTAGCAGGGCGGCCGCCGCCAACATCCCACCACCCGTCTGGAAGGCGCTCCTCGCCAAACCACTGCTCAAGAGACCGCAA